>KQ963261.1:10640-22673 GCA_001563735.1 Leucoagaricus sp. SymC.cos | reverse complement strand
TGAAATTGCTGTAGACTTACTGTTGCTGCTAAAGGTTGACAAGCTTTTGATAGTAGTCCATTTGCAACATCTCTTCTTGTGGTTCAGTTGCCAATCCAACTAGATAACTACACTCTTCCTTCAGCCAGTCATAGAAAACTTGAACATCAGCAATGTTCTTGTCTTTTATTCCCTTTTGAAGGGCTGGCTCATCAGCAATGATTTCAAGAGCTTGATAATAATTATTTACAAGGAATGTGCCTGCAAAATATATGAGAATCCTAGTTAGTTGAATGGGAAAAACAGCTTACTGAGATTATGTGATGTATCAAACTTATTTATGTGCTCAAGATACTGAGCTATAGTCTGTTTGCAGTGAAAACAACTCAAGTATTGAACAGAGGAAGCAAGAGAATTAGATTTTGAGAAGAAATGCTCACATCCTTCAAGGTCCTCAAGCCCAATTCTAGTGATATATGTGGGCAAAAATTTCAGTTAGCATAGGTATTTATGCATATACCCATAAAAAAGCCCAACCACTGTTTGGAAATTCTCTTTTGTGGCCTTCTCTGCCAGTGCAGTGCACTGAATTGTGGTGCCAAACTTGCACCCAATATCATAGTCACATCTTATATCTTTTCCAAAAATCTTAAGCAACACCTCAACCATTGCAAGAGGATATTTCGACCTGAACAAAAAATTAGTTCCAGATTATACAAATTATAGGTGTAAAGTACTCACAGCTCTCCACTATGAACCATGTCAGCAACTAGGAGCACAAAGCCATACTTACATAATGCTAAAAATATTCTGGTCTCATTGAACACACTCTATATTCTCAAAGTCATATCATTAATCATATTTGTCCAACATGTCATGCAAGGATTGTTATCAACATAATCAGAGCCAGGTATTGCATTCTGCAGCTCCTCATGTAGATGATCCTTTGACCATCAATCAACAGCTTCATAAGTTAAGTAATAGTCTCTGTATACTTCCTAATAATCTTGTAGTTCCTTTGACTTTCCTGATATGTGTGTCTCTCCATCTACTTGTATGACATCATTCTCCTTTTGAAGAACACACTTGAGGGAGTCATTTTCATCCAAGGTAACTAGAAGGCTGAAGATAAGAGAACTTTTACCTTCAAGTTTGTAGATGCATGCTGGATATGCATTTCTTAGCTGCTAGTATAGTGTATCACATTTGAGCACTGCCATTGTCCTTCATTTCACCTCATTGCAAACCTAGAGATAGACATCATTGCAAATAGAAAATTGTTGGGAAAGATAGTGTTTATATGGTAATCTATGAAGGTCACAAATACTCTTGATAAAGGGTTAGATTGACAGATGAGAGCAGCAGAGATGTGAGATATGATATAGCTTAAGTAATTGAGCTATTACCATGAAAGATGGTCAAAGTGGGGCACATGGAAACAGGCCATGGTTGATCAACCAAGCAGCAGTTTCCTCAAGAGGATTCTTTAGTAAAGAATAAAATTTATAAATATCTAAAGACAACTCTGTCAGTATTAGACTCATTTCCACCTTCAAAAACTCACAAAATACATTAAGAACAGTTATAACCTGCTCTCCTGCTGCTGTCTCTTCTCCAGGCTCTGGGCCACTGGCATTCTGAAGTCCCATGTCTTTCAAGTGATGCTGCCAGTTGAGATGAGCATCAGTTATGCTAGAGAGCAGTTTCAAAAATAGTTCATTATGAGTATGGATATGGTTGCAACATGCACAGCCACTCCTTTTCTTCATTGTTGACCTTGCAAGATAGAGTGGTCAAAAATAAACTAAAGAGCCAAAAACAACATACAATGTATATTCAGGATCATCAAGCAAGATCTGAAGAAATTCCCCACCAGTATAGCTTGTTAAACAAGCTGCACTGCCATCAAGAATATCTTTAGCTGTTATAGTAGGCTCTTGATGTTCTTCACCCTTGGCAAGCTGAAGTTCAAGTTGAAAGAAGTCATTGATATTCTTGCTGAGCAAAAGTGGCTTAGGAATATCAAATCTTTGAGCCTTCTGGAGAGACTCTTCAAGTACAGTGTCTCAGATCATCAGAGTCAGACATATAATGATGTGTGTAGACTTGAGTACTCATCTGCTTTGTGCTTGCAGACTAATTCTATTTCTAAAGTGACTTCTTTTCATGCTTGAGAAAGACCTATTACCTGCAAAGTAGATAGTCCTCCAGCAACAGAACTCTTGATATGGGTGATTTTCTTCAGATGAGGATTGATATGATAGAGTTTGCTTCCTTTCATACTGGTAGAAGATATTTTTGAAAACAATGTTTGTTGATTTGACATGAGTGTGTCAATATCAACTGTCATGTGTATGCATTCCTTGATGACATAACCAATGTTGTGAAAATATTGGTGGAAACGATCTGTCATATCATGCTTATTTCAAGTCCTCAATTCACAGAAAAATGATTAAAAAAATGTATGAATAAATATTTTATTACTTTGATAAAGTAAAAAGGCTAGTTATTGCACTCAATCAACTGGACTCAAGGTTTGAGGAAATAGGAGTGAGAACAGGCAATCTTATCAAACTTATCCTGTAACTTCAGTTATGGTGTCTCATCTGCAAGATGCATTTTACAGTTAGCACATCTAAAAAATACATCTAGTTAACACAGCACAAACTTCTATTATTTCGTGCTCAACTATTCCTCTCCAATGTTCTTTTATCTGGCTTCACTGTTGATATGTACTGCTTGAATGGACAGTCTCATACATACTTGGTAAATCTTGATTTTGGTCTTGACTTGATATATTAATGTCCAAATGCCTCAAGAATCAATTATAGAGATAGAAACTTTTAGTCATCTCAGACCTATAGGCCTCAGCAATGCCAATGTTGAGTCAACTCTTTTTGATATGTTTTTAGTTATTCATGTGGCAATACATTAAACACAACCTCTCTTTCACATTGTCAAGTTGTCTAAAACCAAATATACATGGCATAGTATCAAACATGAAATTCAGATATGCTACTTACATGGCTACAGAGTAACATCAACTAGTACTCTACTAGGCAGTGTCTACATTTACACAATCCTCCAAATCAAGGGCATCCAAGGCAAAATAGTTCCCAATGGGATAAGTATGACCCACATAATCATACTCAACAGGAAGTGCAATGGTGGATGCAAAGCCCCAAAAGACTTCAGCTTCCTCAATTGTCTCAAAGGACCAGACTTCTCTTAGCAGGGTATTTTCCATTGCACAATCAGCTTCTTGACTACTTGACATGATTAATTGAAAGGTACAACTGTTGAAATGATAATCACTTACTCTCCAAAAAAAATGCCTGCCAAAATACCTTTCATAACTACCTTCCAGTTTTCTCTAGGTAGTTTGAGACCAGCATTCATGTACCTAGATCAGAAATGGACAGATAGATAGGTAGCTTGAGGATTTTGTTCTATTTCTCACAAAGAACTTGTTGAGGCTATGACATTGTGAGCCACCAACATCAAAATTCTCAAAGGTAGACTTATCTTGAGATGTGTTTCCTTTTGGCACCTTCTGTTGGAAGGTACTAACTTGACCATGAGAAGCCTTTTTTGGCACAAGTGCAGTCTCATGTTGTCTACCTGACAGTTCAGCATGCTTCATTGGAGTAGAGACAGAGACTGTATAAGAGACAGGTACAAAAGTTCTCACCAGCACAATGGGACAATTCAGAGGAGCCTATGAATTAGTAGCAGTCGAAGTCTGAGAGTTGGCTGATCCAATGTACTGTGAGTAGAAATTAATGAATAAAGTATAATAGAGTATAGAAGGTATTCAGTACTTACTTGAAATTGAAGGACAAGAGGGTGAACACCATTCTGCTCATATTCATAGATGAAATCTTCAGCCATGATGTGAATATTGATGTTGGGAACATAATCAAGACAAAGCCTTTCTTTTAGATCATCCCATATATTATGTCTGAGTGTGTAAACCCATGCTATAAGGGCCTCTTCAAGAGTGTTAAAGCTTTCCCAGCTCTTGTCATCTTTTTTTTTTTTTAAAAAAAAATTATAAATTTATTACATGGTGCACAGTAGCAGTCCATGCCCAGATTAGTAGCCTGGGATACTGTAATGAGTACATCCAAAAGCGACTACATAACTACAGTACAGCTAAAAAGTAGAATATGTCTATCATAATCAGAGTTCCACTAGTGCTCCCCTCCTCAATAAGCAATAAGGGCCTTGTTGATATTTTAGTTTCAGCGGTAACAGCCAAGTGCACACCTACCCTTGCACTCAGCCTCCACTGTCTTCTGGGAATCCTCCTGGAATATCTCCTGCCTGGTTGAAGGGGCTGACTTTTCAGCCAGCCACCTCTGATTGAAGTGGTGATATCAGAATGGGCATTGTCAGTCACTAGCACTGTGCTCCCCTGAGCAGTTCACACAATGCACAGTATGCGGGCATGGGGCTCCCATGGGGGTCAGTTCCTTGAGCAGCTTGGCAGAGGGGTTACCCCTACAACAGGAAGTGTAATTGTGGTGGCCAGCCTCAGTATGAGGACTAGCATACCAGGGGCATTGGGGGGCCTAAGAACAACAGGCATGAGTGGAGTGCTCCCAGCACCAGCAATGCTGACACAAAGGGATGCCAGAGTGGGAGTGGGCTGCATGCACAAAGCATAAAGCCAGGCCAAATTGGAAGGAGGTGCCAATCAGATACTTAGCAGCAGCACCTAACTAGGAATCAAGAACATCAAACCACACAGTGGTGGTATTGGCATGTTGGGAGTTGTGTATAACTCTAGGGCTATTTGCAAGAGTAAAAGAACTGGCCATGTGGGACTTCCCCATAATAGCCCATACATTAGAGATGGTAATCTGCTGACCATCTACCTGGAAAAAAGGAATGTTGATGATCTTAAGGTAAGACCACGAGCATGGAAGGGAGGCCTCAACTCCACCCTCAGTGAGGGAGAGGAGGTGTTGGACACTAGACTTGACCAGGTCTATTTCAACCTAGGTGGCAATGTGAGAGGTGAGGAGGGAGATCCCCCTATAAATGAAGTGGCAGGAATTAACCCAAAGGTCGCTCTTGCCAAGGAAACAGTTGGCAGCCCCAACCAAGGCTGGGAATTGCAAGGAGGAGGGGAGTGGGTCAATCTTGATGAGGACCTGATGCTAGAAGGGACCAGGAATGGTGGACTTGATCTTATGCTTAGGAAGCACTGGAGAGATGGAAGCCTGATGCATCACAATAATATGTATGATCAGACAGGAGGGTAGGAACAGTCTTGGCAAAGTTGACCAAGGACATGATGTCACAGACAGTGTCAGCATAGCTATGCTTAACACTGGAGGGAGGAGGAGAGCACTTGGCAGACCAAGCAGGCCTAGGAGGAGGAGTGAGCTTGGGAGCCAGGAAAGGATAGGCAGTGGCCTCTGAGGGAGGACCACACATAGGGAGAGAGGGAGCAGGAGCAGCTGAGTCAGCCATTCCATGGGTTGGAGGGGGACATTGTGGAGCATCATGAGATAGGAGGTCATACAAGGCAGAAGCTAAGGTGAGCATGCCAAGAGAGTTGTCAAAGGGCATAGTATGCCCTTGAGCTGCAAATACATGCCCCACTGTGACAGATAGGGCATGGGCAAAGTGCATAAGATCCCACTCATTGTGCTAAGGCTTACCAGCCAAAGAAGTGAGTGAGTCATTGAGAATAGTAACTCTCTGCACAAGATCAGCAGAGGGATCAGAGAGATTGAAGCAGGAGGAGATAAAGGCCTCCTGAGGCAGAGGACCAATACAGGGAGCAAAAATGCTTGCCCCAGGAGAGAGAGCACCAGTAGCTGAGGAGGGGGAGACTGGAGGAGCAGGAGTAGACAAGCATGATGCAGAGGGTACCAGGTGAGCAGGAGAGGGCATGAGCTCAGCAGCAACCAAACTATGCTTCTTCTTGCCTTTGTCCTTATGAGGGACAGGTGTAATGGGATTGGGTGGCCCAGCTGGGAGGACCAATGCATGAGGAGTGGAGGGGCCCACCATCTCGGTGTTACCCCCCTGCAACAGAGTTGGGCTTGACATTTCAACCTCAGACTCAAACTCAATGTCCTTATTCCAAGGACGATTCTTCAGACCACATATATACTGAGACGTATCATCAGACATAGCAAATACTACTGCATGACCAAAACTGAGGTAATGGTGGTATGTGGGAAAGAAAGGATGCCAGCTCTTGTCATCAACTAAGTCAAGTGAAGTAGAGGCAGCAGCCCTGGCAATGGATATTACCAAGGAGAGGATTTTAAAGATGCATGACTCACCAAGATGAGAAGATGTCCATTCAAGCATCTCTGTATACAACATAGAATTTCTTCTGACCCTTTTTCTTTGAAGCTGGCAGTTGGCACCCATACAAACTTGTAGCTGCTAGAATGACAAAAGGTGAGGGATGGATTGTGAGGCCTGTTATCTGCTGTGAGAGCAGCTAGTCCATTCTGGCCAACAGAGATGAACTCTTATTGGCCTCCATCATCTGGGCATAGTTGAGGCTCATCACTGTGAAGAACATGGTCAGCAAGTGTTAGTGACAGCAATAATTGTATACTGACAGGGGAGTCAATGGAAAGATGGTGGTAGGAAGTAAAGACATGGCAGCCCAATGGCTCAACAAACACAGGCAACTCTTGAGGAGTGCCTATCAGGTTTGCTAATGTTTCTGTCTCCACAGTCTAACAAAATATGGTTGTGGGTGGAGCTTGAAGAATGAAGCATGGTTTATTCACCCTGAACAAACTAGGGGCAGTAAATATCATGCAACTGAGATATGGTTATATTGTCTGAGAATGATTCAAACTCTTGTTAGTCAACCTCCACATTTCTGCAGACAGTCTCATGGATTCCACATATGCAAGCCACAACCCTGGTCAAACCATCATCCCTCCCATTTCTCAGCCCCTAGACAAGGATAGAGAGATGAAGAGAAAAGTTCTGAAGGCTAAATAGGTCAAATTGGAGGTTGAGTATGAGGAATTCTGCTGGCAACAACTCATGCACATGCAGGATATTGCTAACTGGCACAATGTTGATCTTCTGCAAGTGCAATGAGACCTGAGCACTGAACAGATAGCAAAGAAATTAAGAAAAATCAACATATATAATGCACTCATGCACTTCAAGTCTGCTGAGATGAATGTGGGTAAGTCAACTACAAGTTTCAATGTAACAAGAATACTCACTACAGTATAAGACTCTCAAAAGGTGCACATCACTCCAATGACAAAATATTAGCAGTTGTCAAGAAGGCAGCTGCCAACCTGACACCAACTGAAGAAGAGGACATCTTGAAGCACTTTGGGGAAGTCCATAAACAAAGGACTAAGGGTGTATGAGCCAGCAACCACACAGCAACTGCAGATTATACCCAGAATACAAAGATATTCCAGCATGATGTGAGTAATCTTTCAACACAGTAAGTGTAGCAACTTACATATTTCTTAGTTCAAGAATCTTGCTCTTAGAACTGGATGCACCAGTTTTACAGTCCTCACATATGGCCACATCACAGATGGGATGGGGGTGACATTTTATACCACTGACAACACTGTTGTTAATTTTTTTCCTAATGTCTTGAATATAACAATGATTGAATTCGGACTTCAGTTTGATGTATGGTCAATCACTCAAGCTCATAAGTCATTTGCATATCAATCTGAAAGTCATTGTTGAGAATAGTATAGATGGGAAGGGAAAGGATAGCCCCTTAGCTATCCAGAAAGAATGTTCTAAGATTATATATGATGGTCTGAGTGAGTCAACTCATTTTCAAGCTATAAGAGAATGAAAATAAACCTTCTACAGACTAAATCATCCCAGGGAGAAAGATTATCATATAGTATGAATGCTACAACACTCTCATCTGCAATAGGTACCACATTTAGCTTTACAGTTGGCCTCTCAACAAGATTATATTATCTTTCAGTGTAGTGGTTGCCAGTGACTTGCAGCATCTGTGGGATGCTTTGAGCATGGGTGAATGTTGCTGGGTCTGGATGCTGAAGCACAAAGTTGAAGATTTGGATGTACAATTGAATGCACAGCCAAAGTAAAAGAGAAAGACTCAAAGTGACAAGAATGTTCCCCATGGACCTCAACAAGTCAAGTGGCAGGTGGGGAAAGACAAGGAGAATGAGCCTCCAAGGAAGAAAGCAAGAACTGGTAACATTGCCACTTAACTCTCTCCTGGGTACAAAAGCCAGGCATTTATCAAAGACACTAATGATGAAGACAAAGAGCATGCTGGCACTATTGATGGGTGATTATATCAGCACCAATCAACTACTTGCACTTGCCATTGCCCAGAGCTAATCATTATTGATGCCAGTGAGCTTGAACAAATAAATTTTGACAAGAACTGTCAAGTATTCTCTTGATGATAACCCACCATTACCTATGCCTTTCTTGACTGCTAATATTATTCTCATATTTTAATAGTTCATCATGTTAAATTTTAAAGCAGAGTTAGTGTCATAGATACATAAGTGTGAGTATTAATCAGAAAACTAGTGTAGATAAATTTAAGGTTTTTCTGCGATTTTTAGTGAATTTTTGAGGCCAGTAATGTGGACATTGTCAATGATAATGACAACAAGGGGAAAGCTGCAATATGATTGGCTGGGAACTGATGTGAATGGTGGGAAAGAGATCTGTACCTGAGGAGAGTAGACCAAAAGATCCTGCAGAAGTACCCAAGGAGTTATTTTGGGACAGTGGTGTACAGGCCATGGTGGGAGAAGGCAGGAGATGGTGAGCAGAGGTCATGAGACTACCAAGGGTGACATAGAACAGAAGGAGTGACATATGGAAGAGAGGAGAGAAGTTGCTAATGTTGTCTCCTATGGGAACAACAATGCTGAAAGCCATTGATGGCTATACTGGAAATTCACTGGAGGGATTCACTGTTTTTGTGATAAAGGGTGAAAGTTAATAGCCCTTTAACAGTCTTGTGTAGAAAGGGAGGAAAATAGGGCTAGTTAGCTTCTGATGTGGGGCTTACATCATAGGCTAATTAGCTTAGTTACATGGGCATATTAGGTGATCAACATACTCCAAGATATGGTGGAATGATGAGTGTGGTGAAGCACTTAAGAGATATCATGAAGAGAGATGTAAAGAAAACTGGATGGCTTTCAGGAAAACTGTCTGTGTTATAAAACAAAATTTCTTTGATAAAAAAATTGAAAAAATTGCTAAAGAAAACTGGAGGTCTTGGAATCTGATGGCATAGGCCAAAGATTGTAAATTGCCCTCTGCAAAAGCCATTGAGTTTAAAGGTGAGCCCTGTAACACCCTTGACTTACTTTAGAATACATTCAACAGCACTTACAATTCTGCTCATAACAGAAAAGTTAAACCTTCTGTTTTAGACTACCTCAACTCTATCCCTGCTCAATCATGGACACCTTTTGCTCTCCCTGAAATCCTCAAAGCACTCAAGGGATGCACTAATTCCTCCTCTCTAGACATTGACTATATCTTCTGGTCACATCTCAAGAAGTTATTCTATATTGACAATTGAATTCCTCTTTTCTTTCTTAAAATCACCAATGCTTGTCTCAACACTGGATGCTAGCCCAATCACTTCAAAGAGTCTGTATCCATCATTATCCCAAAACCCAACAAACTATCATATAACAACCTCAAAGTCTTCCACTCTATTGTATTGCTCAATACTGTTGGCAAATTATTTGAGAAGATGCTTGTGCAACACATGCAATTTGAAGTGGTCAAATACAATGCCATCCACCCTTGTTATGTTGGTGGCATTATCCAATGAAGCACTGAAGATGCTGGCATCTATCTCACTCACATTATATGTGCCAGATAGGCAAAAAAGCTATATATGAGCATTCTTGCATTTGACATCTCCCAATTTTTTCCTTTATTGAACTATTCTACATTGCTTTCTATCCTTGAAAAACAAGGTTTCACTCCTGAAGTCACTAAATTCTTTACCAATTATTTAGTAGGCCATTCTACAACTTATCTGTACAACAGTTTCAATTCTCCCTTTTTTGATGCTAATACTGGTGTCAGACAAGGTTCTGCTTTATCTCCCATCCTCTCTGGATTATACATCACTCTTCTTTTTTATTTAGTGTCTATTGAGAATGCCAGTCTCATTTCCTTTCTCTTTTTCATTGATGACAGCACTATAGTAGCACAAGGTGAAACATGGACTAACTGTCATAACAAAATTTCTAGGGCCTATTGCATCTAGTTCAGCTGGTTGAAGACTTTAAATTGCTCTTAGAGCATGACAAGTCAGAGATCTTCAACTTCTCCCACATTCATAGTGATCCAAACCCCCCTATCAATCTAGGCTTTGCATCTTACACTTCTTCATCACTCCTCAAACCTAAGGAATATTGGTGATACCTTGGGTTTTACTTTGACAGACAACTGACTTTTAACAAACATGTTCACTACTGGTCAACAAAGGTGCTTACTTCTATCTATGCAATGTGTATGCTTGAAAATTCTATGTATGGACTTCTATCACATCAAAAACAACTCTTATATTGCTCATGTGTTATCTCTCTCACTATATATAGTTTCTATATGTGGTATTATTCTGGCACATGCATTGCCACCAAACTTCAAACACTTCATAAAATACAATAAAATGCTGCTCTATGGATTACTGACACCTTCTGTACTTCTCTCTCTGATAGAGTTGAATGCATCACAGGCCTTGTCCCTATTCACCTCTATCTTAAAAAACTTGCTAAATGATCAAGTCTATGCTATATGACTTTAGATCATTCACATATTCTTTTCATGCTCTTTAACACTTCTAATGCTAAAGATGCTCTTTCTCATCCAAGGTCTACTGACCTGATGAATGACTCTCAGAAGCTGGTAGTAGAGGAGTCAGCAATGGAGGCTGACATGATGATGCTCAACACTTCTGAAACTTTTTGTCTTTTAGATGATGCTAACTATCCTGGTTCTCATTTACTTGATTTGTTTTCTGACAAGTTTTCTTTTATTAATTACAATAAGTCTGATCTAAATGAGCTCAGTGCACATACATATTGACTGGAACAGGCCCTCACTCTATCCCACTCCTTCTCTAATACTGCTATTGTCATTATTGACAGCAGTTTATCCAACAACCTTAACTGGCAGTCTAATGCCTGTTACCAAATATAGTGCAATAGCATCCTCACTCACCCTATTGTTCTTTCTAATGGAGGATGCACTGCCCCTGAAGCAGAACTTGCTGCATAATATTTTACATTATGCAAAGCCATCACTATTCCTGATATCAATCATATTCTGGTTATTACTGATTATATTCAAGTATCTAGAACTCTTCTAGACCCTTCTATTCATGCTAGCCAAAATCACTCACTAGTCACAATCAAAGCCCTATGCCTATGGCTAGAATGCTCCAGAACTCAATCTCTTCAGTTCTAGTACATCCCCTCAAATTCATTACAATATGATTGTAATTCCATCCCTAATAAACCCAGCTATTTCTGCTGTCTTTTTCACAAAGTCCATCTAATGGAAAAATCCAATCATTGACATGCTGGGCTGTGTTCTAACATCTCCATGTCATATTTCAAAGAGAAAATTACCAACTCTTGTCTTAAAGAATGACAAGCTATCTTTCTTAACAATTGACAATATTGTAGTTGATTCTTTCTTATGCTCCACAGCAAATTCTTCAAAGATGGAGTTATCCTTCCTTAATATCACAACAGAAGTTCTTAACTTCAAGAACTTCACTCCTCTTACTTCCTTGACACTGGTAACTTCAATTCGGCCTGGTTGCATGCTTTGTGCATGCAGTCCGCTCTCACTCCGGCATCCCTCTGTGCCAGCATTGCTGGCACTGGGGACATTCTACTCACGCCTGCCATGCCCAGGCCCCCAAGTGCCCCCACTGTGCTGGTCCTCACACTGAGGCCAGCCATCGTCTACATACACCCTGCTGCCAAGGTAACCCCAAGGCCACCCCACCCCAGGACCCGACCCCTGAGGGAGCTCCATGCCCTCATGCCC
>KQ963255.1:0-10890 GCA_001563735.1 Leucoagaricus sp. SymC.cos | reverse complement strand
TTTGTATAGTCGTCTTTCAGACCCGGGGTTGGCTATCCTCCAGACTTTCACTCGCTCCTAGAAGTCGACTTGTATCTAGGTGGGAGGTACTCCTCTCGAGGAAGCAGTCCATAATACTATTGGGGGTTTGGAAGGCAGCTCTTGAGAGAGACGATGTTGTATGGACATCGTGAGCTCCGTTGTATGGAAACCCTTGCCAACAGAGGTTCCCCATAGGAAACGTCTGCCATACGCCGTTCAAGGTCAAAGTGGTTAGCTAAACTCACCGTCCCTTGACACTGACGATGTTCCAACTCCAACGCGATCATGAACTTCCTTCACATAACCAGTTAAGGTGTTAATAGGCTTTCTGATCACCAATGACGTTGATCAGAGAAGCAGATCGCTGCACAGGGACTCTGACTATTGAGTGTGAGAGCATATTAAGGACGATATGTATTATGGACGATAACCGAAAAGGGTAGAAGCTACTGAGCTTCTTCCTTTTCTCATGTATTTATATACTACTCAATAGCACTACAAGCATATTGGGTAGTCTTCGAAGATCTACGTCTACATGTAAATCCTCGGTTATGTGGAAGATCGTATCTATGAATCTCCTCGGTCACAGCGAACTGAGCCGAGTATTTTTATCTTTTCTAAATATAATCTAACTACCAAGTCAAACTAGTTTGGTTTAGCGGTGTTAGATCTAAATCATAATTCTCGAGAAGTTCGTCCGAATATAGAAGACAAATATTTCTTTGATCAAGAAAATGATCAAAGAAGTGTCCTTCTCGACATTTCTCCATTCGATCGACAGGGCTGTCGTTCTTACCCTGATCGACGGTCTTCCCTTCCTCTTAATCTTCTTCATCTTCTTCAGTCATCTCACTATCGTCGTCGTAGGTATATCCAGTAGTGTCGGTAATGGGGGAGGTAGAGGTAGTATACCGTGACTGTGAAGATGAGGATGATGATGAATAAGACAAGGGAACGGTGTCCCTTTCCGCAGCGACCAGAAGTTGTTGCTGTCACTCTTCCAACGCACTTCTTATCAGCTCGTCTTGCTGATACGTCTGATTCAGGACTCTGGCGACGATGTGTTGTAATAGCGTCGCTCCTTCCATCGTAAGGTAAGGATGAGTCCATTCCGCTTTGGGGCGAGTGGGGTGTATAGGCTTCCAGCCGTTGCTGAGAGCCGTCAGTGGTGGTGTGGGCAACGTGCACACATAAAGTCCGTTGAGCTCGTAATGCTCGTACGGCGGATTGTGGTAAGTGTCTAACAGTATGTCGTTATAGGTTTGGTCAGCCTCGCTCTCCACTGCGATGAGTGTTGGGATGGGTAGAGGTGGGGCGAAGTAAGGCGTAGCACTTCCATGAATAATCCAGTGATATCGGTCAGGGTATTGCATCGACTGTTCAATAACCGCTTTGACCGTAACAAATACAGTATGTCAGCCTCTTGGCTCGTGCACTTTCCTGAAGCATGCAAGTGGCTAGAAAATCGCCAAAACATATCCGAACTTATTCAAAGACATAAAATACGTCAGATCAGACTGAAAGCATTAGGTCCTTCTTGTTCTTTAATCGTCACCAGCAGCGAGTGCGTCTTCCTCCTTTTCTACAGCTGCACGACGTCCTCCGACACTTCAAGTCCCACCTGCGCTCAGACGGGCAGAACCTGCACTTGCCCGACCTTCGCAATCGACAATGACCTTGACATTCAACCATACTGAAATGACACTGAAAAGGACCCACACACACACATAGCTGAACCACTACCCACTTCTCGTCCCCGCCTCCCGCACAGTAGCATCTCACCATAGATTGCCCATAAGGGGTGGACCAGTGTATTGGTCCATTCGGATTCTCGAGACCTCTGTGTGCCTGAAGTTATGCCGCCACCAAGATCAAGACCAAGAAGCATGCATGAGGCATCTCACATGTAGTGTACGACTCCTTGTCCAGAAATGGATTTCATGGGGGCTGCCAACTTGAACCTTTGATGAATGGGGAGGCAGACTATGACAGGTCACCTACCCGGGCGTTTGGATCTGTCAAGAGGGGACCTGCCGAGGTATGGCCCCAAGCAATGGATTAGGTATTTGTTGGTGTGGTGTCCTCGACCGACAGCCATGATGCGAAATGTGACGAGAAGAGGACAGGGCTTGTGAGCGTTCCATCAACAGTATTCGTCGAGGATCTGTTTCCTGTTGTTCGGCCCTTTGTAGTGCTCGTTGACCATCCTCCCGTCACACAGCACCTTCATCTTCGATTCTGCCTGCGGTAGCTTTTTCCCCCCCTGGGGTTTTTGATGCACTCGTGCATGGATTCTATACAGTAGACCTTTGAATTCTGTATTTTTGCTCTCTGTAATCTCATTGTTCGTACTCGTCAACGACGCATGATAGATGTGAACGATCATCGACAGAGAATTGCATGAACCAGATTGACTTCCCGAGTCTTCTTTGACTACGACATCGAGCCGAACGTATCCAAACAACTGCACGTTATCATTCGAGAATGAATATCGAGAGTAATCCACGTCACTACGAGAAGAATTCGAATTACACCACCCAGATCGCATGACTCCCACCCATCATTCTTTCCTCCCCATTCGTTTCCGCGTCATCAACGGCAAGTGCTGGCCACTCCGCGATTACACGCACCCCATCCTTACCCCAGCCATTCCATTCTAAAATCTTGACACCGCTAGATCCTGACGCTGCCGTTACTTCGTCATCATCTGTGAGCAATATCCAGACCCCTTCATCTTCCTCTTCCTCAATCTTCGTTTGATCGGAGTGGCTTTGATTCGCTCTGGATTGAGAGTGCAAGTAGACTTGCTTGTGCGGTTGCGTCCCAGATTCGCTACCAGTCTCTGCGTTCCCTTGACCGTCTGATTCTTCTTGAGAAGACGGGATCTTTCGCTTGGTTAACAAATCAATCGCATTCGCCTTTCCACCAGAAGTAGGTGTCTCGTATCGGATCACCGCCTCCAAAGCATGGCCGTTTAGGTCTTTCTGACCGGTTTCCGGTTTCGAAGTATCCATTCTCGTCTAGAGCAAAAATCGATAGCCAGCCACGCGTTGCTGACGTACGTCCACGTGTGGTGGTGAAGAGCGCATGAGGCGAGGGACGAGCGGCCGTCGGAGGTGTCAGAAGGAGCGTATCGCCACGGAAATCATGCAGAGACCTCGGGTCAATATGGTCCGGGAGCATAGATCGAGAGTCGACGTGTTTGAGCACGAAAGGAATCGTAACATTCGTAGGTTGAGACGTGATTTCGTAGATGTCCACAATATTGGCTGCAATTGATTTTATAAGTAAGGCAGAGAAGATCAGTATTAGGTGGACGAACAGTGTTCAGTGACACAGTATAACAGCTTCCCATTGGGATGCAACTTCACATGTCGGGGCCCATCATTCGCTTCCGCTCCACGAGGCGACGGAGTTGAACATAGATGCGTAAGCGAGCCGGAGTCAATGTCCCGTGAGTAAACTTCGATTGAATTCGTCCCAAGCACAGGGACAAAAGTCAAAGAATATGAGGGGGTAGATGTCGATTCAACCCCATGAGAGCCGTACCTCTGGAAGAATGCTACCTGTGAGAAGGTGTCCTTGACCGTCGGAGTAAAGTTATTACTCACAAGTGCCACGCGAGTTTTGTCGGCGAAAGGTAGATCGGCTTCGGGAACGAACAATATCTCTTGTGTCTTCTTCCCGAAACCACCCGTAGTCTCATCTATGGAATGTACCTCTCCAGTAGGGCCACCAACAGAATATGTATGGGTAAACGGAGCTGGAATATCAATGTAAGACGAAGTCGCAGCTGAGAAGCAAGAATGAGTCCCTAATTTTTATGGCTAGAAAAAAAGGCTTACTTATTGGCACTTGGTCGAGAAGTGACATGCGCCACGGCTCTGTCGTTGACCTTCGGAGGGCCCAACTCTGCAAAGACGGTGGCTCAGCCCAAGTTGTAGTGAAGATCCGGTCCTTGTGTTGGTTTGTGGCCAAGTATTGGTGAGGACCTAGGGTTGAGATGGTTTGCACATGATGGACCGTCCGGTGAACTGGATCAAATGCGAGAAGAAACAGGGAAAGGGAGCGAAAGGACCCAGATATAAAGTGGAATAGGGGCGTTGAGGAGGTTGTGGGCAAGTCCATCTTCGGCGAATTCCACTGATCGTTCATGTCATTTGGTCATGTTTACTCATGTTGGATTTTCCATGTCGCTCAGACCCTGCGTAATAACCCTTGAGAGACTGACTTTTTAGATAGACAAGGCTTTTGGCCCCCTTACCTAAGGCAGCGGGAATCAGTAAGACTACTCACTGGCAGGCCCGCCGCATGTTCCTCTCTGACTCAGTCTTCTGGACGTATTCTCTTTATCAGATTACTGGAATATCCCTATAAAGAAATGGCACTTAGTGGTGTAGTTCGATCCATCATTTCCAAACGTTCAGCCACTTCTCCCCCTATCGTCATTAAAAGCGCCCATTCAGTTCAGACGTCTCCCAATATCAAAAGATACAGAAAGGAACGCCAAGAAAGGAGAGAAATTGCCTCCAAAAAGCTTGTTGAGTTTGCTAAAGAGCATGGTTTGGATGCCGCAGGTGCTGACCAGGCTGATTTACCGTGAGCCCTGAATACACTCGCAATTGTTCTAACACATACTTCTGTGTTTTGCAGTTCCGACGCACGCTTCCATTCTGGCGGCGATGGCATCGACAGCTTCCCTCGCATGACGGTCTTCATCAAGGACAAGGATGGCAACCAGCTGTATTTCTATCGTACCACTGACAGCACTTTCTGGGATCATGTCAACCTGCCGCAGGACGAAAACGATCCGATCGTTTGGCCCAAAAAGCCTATCTACCTTGGCATTACCAAGACGATGTTTGCAAAGTAAGGGGGTATTCTTTGGTGGGTAAGATCTTACTGAGATCTTCGATTATAGAAAAATAAAACCCACCGGACACTGATTTTGTTGGAATTCTGCTTTTACGCAGTCTTTTGCGGTGGCACGAAAATTGTCATATTCAGGTCTCTCCTTCATTTGTTTACCTCGCGTATTTCAATTAATGCTCAAGGATATCAGTTTGAATAGATGTATCAGAAATATAGTACGAATGGTGTAGGTCAGGGTGGTGTGCTCGAGCTAAGAGGCAAAACGGAAGACAAGGATTTGAGATGCAGTAACTGTGTGAACGAATATAAATGAATAAAAAATGATTCAATAGCAAGGAAGAAGCCGAGTCAACTCGATAAATCGATAGGGGAATGCTGTTGGGACAAGTGGAGTTATGACTCTGACCTGGAGAAGTGCAAGCAAAGAGCCAAGACAACAGTCCATGAGGGCCGACGCGCAAACATCTGATCCCCATCCTAAGGGCAATCCCTGGTGGACGCTGCTGTGAGGAGGAGCGGAGTGGGAAATGGGTAATACTTCCGCTAGGGGATGTGGGGCTCCTCGGCGCCCGCCTGTGTTGGTGCCGTTGTCCGAGTCGAAGCCAAATCTCTCTCTTATGCCGATGTCGGCACCACCATAACGTGCACTCCTGCCAATGAATCTGAGAGAAACCAGTCCGTACACCGTACATCAGTGAGTGTTTTCGGGAGGGAACTTAGTGAACCTAATCTGAAGTATATGGCGCCTTGAATGAGCTCCCATTACTACTAGGCACTGTGCTTGAGCTGCTGGCCAGCCACTGGCACGCGTTAGGCAAGTTCCCGCGGCGGATCAAAGGTTCAGATTTATATCTGTATGGTATCGTGGGTTCCTGTACCGTTTTTAGAAGCATTTTTGCTATTCCTAGTACCACAATCTGATGGGTTTGACCGTCAACGAACAAGGTGGAGGGCTTCGCCTCTGTCCCGCGTAAACATCGGTATTGTGTGTTGTTATCTGTTATTCCCTTTATCGCCGCCAAAATCTGATTTCAGGGTGTTTTATTTATGGGGAAACGTTCAGGATGGCGCAGAACTGCAGCGCCTGAAAAACACTCATACACTGGGAAGGCGGCCAGCGGACATCCAACAAGTCCCGGCTTGCTATGAATGCCAAATTCTTAAGCGTAAGAGGGCGTACGGGTCTGGGTTATGATCAGTTACTGTTTAAATGCGGCGCCTGGTTCCATATTGAGATTCTGTCGTTAAAAGGGCGCATACATACATATTTTATCCAAACTTCTAAGTGAACTCTTTTTCTCGTGTCGAGTGGGTCTTTTGGAGAGCGAAGAAGAACGGAATCTGAGACAACGTCTGTTGCCGAATGATAAGTCTGTCCAACGAGAGCGCCGGGTCATTCCTACCCACTATCCCATCCCTTACTGTCCTCTACCTACGCTACCAACCTCGACACCCAAAATATTCGTTATTCTGGCCATACTCAGCCCTATATTCAACCATACCATCTACAGCTTATTGCACAAGCTCAACGCTACCAATTCCCTCTTCGCCGTTCGTTGCATATCCACCAAAAACCTGACATTCCGCGACAACATTCTTAAGAAACAGCCTCTCCAGAAACGACTTGCTATAGACAAAGTCTCGCAGTACGCGGGGGTTAGCGGGATTAATAATGCAGGAGCAAAGTCAGCCACGATTGAGTAAGTCGATGAAGGTCTTCCCTCGTTATGCATTCTCACTGGTTATCTTGTAGAACACCCTTCCACCGAAGCAAGACAGACCAAGCGAGGCACCTCCTGGTTTACTTCAAGGATGGCAAAGAAAAAAATATGTTCTTCTATCGAATACATGATAACACGTGGTGGGACCGCATACATATCCTCAGAAACGAAACCCTTTGGCCCAGGAGTGATGGATACGTAAAAATTACGGAAAAAAATGTTTATGAAGTACCTCAAGATCAATTGCGTTCGATTTGAGATCTGACAGCATTCACTGCAGAAAGGTCAAGCTTGCAGGATATTAGCTTTGCTTGTGATGTTCAGGCACTCCGAGCGATTTTGGATTGCTCCCGTTCCTAGGATTAACTTCTCGGGCGATAAACGATTTCATTCTATGTACTCCAACCTCCTAAGATACTTATCTTGGAATAATCATCATCTCTACCGAGCCCAACGATAACGGTGAACCCAGATTGATGACTTGACCAGTCCTTGAGGTGCGACGAGGGCAACGCCGGTGCTGAATTAAGGGCCCGATGCCCTAAAGCGGAGATGCTCAAGATCTAAGCTTGTTCAAGGAACCGTAGTTACTAGTCGTATTTCAAACATTCGCCGTTTGGGATGTGACCTTGGAGGTGCTTGGGCATTAGCAAGAAGAGGGGAGCGCGGAACTGAACGTGAAAGAGGTCATAATAAACAGGGCGACGGTCCAATAGTTTGAAAAGTGCCAATCAGTGGTGGGTGTTCTGCCAGATTCCTCGGTAGCGTCTGTCGACAAGCTGATGGCATTCTGAAGAATGTGGATGAAGTGTGTGTTAAAGCGTGTGATTCTAACAAAGGCGAAGAAGGTGCGAGTAGAAAGGATCTTCATGTCATATCTCTACTTCTTCGTGTCTTGGTCAACATGAATTCGATGGATGATCTAAGAATCAATTGCAGAGGGTGTATCAAGAAATAGCGGGAGTGTTGCAGATGAGCAATAGGCTCGAGCTAGTAGATGAAATGGAAGAGAAGGTTTCGAGATGTTATGATCCGAATGAACAAGATACATGTCAGGAATCGACTCGAAACAAATGGTGTACTCGGGTCGTCCAGTCAACTCTGATTCTATTCAACTCCAGTAAACCAGGGGTCTGCGAGAAGTTCTTCTGCAGAGGCTCGATTTTTAGGATCAAGACGCATACACCGCTTCATCAATGCCGCGATGGGCGCGATGTCAGCCTCTTCAAGAATACCGTGCGCTTCGATGCATAATTCAAACGGGCAGCCTACGACCTCCGGGTTGGCTACAAGATTGCCTGCAAGGGGCGACTTTCAGTATCTTATATGCAGTAAACCATCGCACTACGAACAGGTAGAATCAAAATAGTTTCCGGCCCGGGGACTGACACTGAGCTGCTCTGACTTGAAGTCTTCGCACGTGTAGCAGAGCATTTGATACAGCATGTTCTCTTCCGAATCAAGCATTTGCGTGGTATTTTCTTCATGTCTGAAAAGTATCCTCCCAGTAACAAGTTCGTAAATCTCAAGTGGACGAGTAAGCTCACAAAAACAACTCGGGAAAATCGGAGACTTGCTCACCAGGCACCCGAATGACCAAATGTCCACCTTTTCGTCCCAAACTGCACCGAGGAAGACTTCCGGGGCACGGAGACTGGGTGGAGAGATTTGATGGTCGTTTTGAAGGAAGCGTGGGTAGGCTAATGCAGTGCTCCTGAGCACGATCTACATCCAGACTATGCGGTCAAGAGCTTACCGCATCCAAAGTCAGCGAGAATAAATGTGCGTTGCATAGCTTCATCAAGGGTAGGGATCGGGAGCGGTTGTGATACCGCTGATTGAAGAATACCATCGTGAGACGCTTCTGGAGGATTCAGACTAGCGGGTTCGGAGACAAGGTGCCTCTTGATGTCGGGAGCGGTCATTCCGTGATCGAAAAAAAAGTTGTCCCACTTGAGGTCAGTATGGACACCGCCACGTCGATGGAGGTGATCTAATCCGCGAAGTACATGAAGGAGGATGCGCTTTGAAAGTGATAGAGGGAAGGGCTTGTCTTGCTGAGCTCGAAGAGACCTAACGTCTCCACCTAGGAGCGGCGTGACTAGACACATATGATTGCCTGCGCTGCCTTTACCAGGTACGATGAACGGAGCGGAGATAAGCTTGATGCAATGAGGGTTGGATGGGCGAGAGATCCGCTGAAGAATAGTAGGCTCCCAGGTATATTGTCCATCGACGAGTTCGGTCGCATATCCAGTGAGAGCTTTGACGGCGACGTATTTGTGTCTCCTAAGAGATCAGGTCAACCAATAAGTCAAGCAAAAGCCTTTAAATGTGACTTACTTCTGATCGCGGGCCATCCACGTGCTGGAAAACATTCCCCAACCGAGCTTCCGGACAATGACATAGCGTTGATCTGGTCCAAAAACCTCACCAAACTCGAATTGCGGCCAACCATAACCCTCCGAAGCAGGCATTCCCACCGGTTCTTCAGTGAATATCAAATCAATCATCACCTTCCCGTCTGGTTGTACAGAGATATGTTGATTGGTCGGGCTGCTGGCATTTGACACAGATCCGTAATTCCTGAAACAAGCGGCGGAAGACAAAGGGTGGGGAACACGATTCAATTCAGGACGACAAATTGGGGAGTGAAGCATCCAAGCATCGCCAGAGTTCGCTCCGTTCGAGAACCTCCTGCAGACTGCAGCCTGAGCGTTCCAAGACGTCCAAGGGCGCAAATGAGAAAGACTAAATCGAAGTCGGCCAAATGTTGGAGAAAGCATAGAGTATAGTAAAGTTGAATCCTTACGAGGCGTTCAACAAGACAGAGCAAGTAGAGATTCAACACGATTTACGGATCTTCCGAGTTCTGGCGTTCATTCCCAATGATTATGAGAGGGTCTGAGTGGAAAAAACCAGCACAAACGTGACCAAATGATCAGTGGAATTTGCCGAAGATGGACTTGCCCACAACCTCCCCAACGCCCCTATTCCACTTAATATCTGGGTCCTTTCCCTGTTTCTTCTCGCATTTGATCCAGTTCACCGGACGGTCCATCATGTGCAAACCATCTCAACCCTAGGTCCTCACCAATACAAGGACCGGATCTTCACTACAACTTGGGCTGAGCCACCGTCTTTGCAGAGTTGGGCCCTCCGAAGGTCAACGACAGAGCCGTGGCGCATGTCACTTCTCGACCAAGTGCCAATAAGTAAGCCTTTTTTTCTAGCCATAAAAATTAGGGACTCATTCTTGCTTCTCAGCTGCGACTTCGTCTTACATTGATATTCCAGCTCCGTTTACCCATACATATTCTGTTGGTGGCCCTACTAGAGAGGTACATTCCATAGATGAGACTACGGGTGGTTTCGGGAAGAAGACACAAGAGATATTGTTCGTTCCCGAAGCCGATCTACCTTTCGCCGACAAAACTCGCGTGGCACTTGTGAGTAATAACTTTACTCCGACGGTCAAGGACACCTTCTCACAGGTAGCATTCTTCCAGAGGTACGGCTCTCATGGGGTTGAATCGACATCTACCCCCTCATATTCTTTGACTTTTGTCCCTGTGCTTGGGACGAATTCAATCGAAGTTTACTCACGGGACATTGACTCCGGCTCGCTTACGCATCTATGTTCAACTCCGTCGCCTCGTGGAGCGGAAGCGAATGATGGGCCCCGACATGTGAAGTTGCATCCCAATGGGAAGCTGTTATACTGTGTCACTGAACACTGTTCGTCCACCTAATACTGATTTTCTCTGCCTTACTTATAAAGTCAATTGCAGCCAATATTGTGGACATCTACGAAATCACGTCTCAACCTACGAATGTTACGATTCCTTTCGTGCTCAAACACGTCGACTCTCGATCTATGCTCCCGGACCATATTGACCCGAGGTCTCTGCATGATTTCCGTGGCGATACGCTCCTTCTGACACCTCCGACGGCCGCTCGTCCCTCGCCTCATGCGCTCTTCACCACCACACGTGGACGTACGCCAGCAACGCGTGGCTGGCTATCGATTTTTGCTCTGGATGAGAATGGATACTTCGAAACTGGTCAGAAAGACTCGAATGGCCATGCTTTGGAGGCGGTGATCCGATACGAGACACCTACTTCTGGTGGAAAGGCGAATGCGATTGATTTGTTAACCAAGCGAAAGATCCCGTCTTCTCAAGAGGAATCAGATGATCAAGGGAACACAGAGACTGGTAGCGAATATGGGACGCAACCGCACAAGCAAGTCTACTTGCACTCTCAATCCAGAGCG
>KQ963250.1:16486-46452 GCA_001563735.1 Leucoagaricus sp. SymC.cos | reverse complement strand
TGATTATGATAAGCCTCGCTGGTGGAAATAATCGTGTAGTAAATCTGTCGACATCAACCCTCCCATATTCCGTACACCCTCGATACAGCAACCTCCCTTTGTGCCAATTGACGATGAACATTGAGGAGGTGGAGAATGAAGTTGTCTTCAATCCACAAGAGTGGATTGGGAGAGGCAAGCAATAAAGACTGCAGGCAAGAACGCAAGGCATGCATCAGTCACATCTTTATCCAATATTTCCACTGCATCTTGAATCAGCATACAAGTTTTCAACCCAGTCATATGCAGAATTTTCCACTCAGTAGGATCGCTGATCATGCTATATCAGACAAAGGCTTTTGTGCACATTCTTCCTCAGGAGTTTGTTGCTATACCCAAGAACAAGCCTGAGAATGAAGAGGATGAAGTGAATATTGTCATATCTCATGAAGATACTGAGTAGCTCAAAGACTTGGAGGCGGACACATCACAATTTTCGGCGGTGATGCAAGTTTTTCTCCAAAGGAAGAAACAGGTGTACAGGATCTTTGTAGACTAGTGCTGTATCAACGTGAAAACCATAAATATGATTTTTTGCGATTTTTTGTACATTTTTCGGAGGCTGTTTCCTGGTTCGGACATCTCGACGGCCTCTGGCAGAGGCTAGACGCTGGTTTGGACACCCGCCGGCGGGTTTTGGGAGGTTTTGGTTCGGACATCCGGACCCCAAAATCACCGATTTTGGACACAGCCTCTACAGGCGCTATTCAGGGTCCTGTTACTTGTGGTAGATGGCCGTTTATTACGGAAGAAGCGGCTGATACGAGTAGACACCCATGAGGCGAGATCAGCCATGTTTGAGTGCCCTTCACCAGCGGGAATGCAAGATGTCCTTCGCACACCAACATTGCTTGAGAACTTCACAGGGAGAAGCACGAGATGGGCAGGCTGAACGTACGAGCATGGTGGATTGAGCGACGTGAGAAAACCCATGACGTTGAAATCAAATATCCATTGTTCATCTGAGTGCACAACACAGATCCTTACATGAGCACTGAGCTCCGGTAACAACTTCCATGGCTTACATAAATGAATACTATCCAAGGCCCAGTCGCCCCTATGTTGTTATACAACCAAGAAGGATATCCTACAATGGACTGAAGGTTCAATGCTCATCCGAGGAAATTGGAGTCTCTAAACCACCTCCACTTTCTCCTATGCGTGTCATTCATCTTGGCACGAGCCGGGGCTGATAACCAGTCAAAGGAATCTGGATTGTGCAAAATGAGTGAGATTACCGCAAACGCTCAGCTGCTCGTTCCTCACATGAACAGAGTTATGCTCTCTGAATCTGGGAGTAGATGTTTCGACCGACAGCGAGGACACTGAGGCAGGAAAGGTACACGAATGAGCATTTGAGGAGTAGATAAGTGCATTTGAACATCTGGGAAGTTGAATTCATCAGGTACTCACTATGAAATGATTATACATGGAGTAAGTCTCTTCTCTATCGAGTTGTATGACACCAGCTATCTCCACCAGATGGAGCTCTGGTTGACTGTATTTCATAGGAGAGGCGCCAAATGTCGGATGGCAAGATGCGACACCGAGGACGTCAGAGCAGAGTTACGCCGCCCCGGGGTGGCCAAGGGGTTACTCCTTCTGAATCGCATATAACTAGGGTTTGACTATGCAGGTCACATTGCATAAAGCGCTTCTTTGCGTTACATGAAGAACCTCTTGAACTGTGAAGGATCAGGAGTCCACTGGATCAGGGAGACAGCGAAGGAACGATGGGGGAGCAAGAACAGTCGTATCACTGATTCAAGAGCATCAACTCGGTATATTTCCGAAGCGCAATGGTCACTTACACCTAATGGTTTTTGACTCTGAGAGTCAAGTGCATTCAGTCTCTGGGCGCCCCGTATCCATAACCTTCTTCCTGCGCCGATGCACTATACTCTATGCTGATGGTTGTTGATCGTCCAAAAGTGAAGTGAGCCTGGCGATCGAGTGTCATCTCAGTGCTATTCATGAAACCCTATTTGCCCTTGCAGACTCGCCTCGGTAAAAACGTGCGATGAATCCCCTCTAGCTTCTAGCCTCCCTTTAGCGAACAAGGCTGAGAGTGACAGCGCTGGAAGGCATTCTAACACTGAGCCTCTTATCAGTGTTGGAAACTTTGCGGCCTGATGAACGTAGTTGTGTCAACCACAAGCTCAAGTTGCGCTCTGGTTGAAGTGTTGGACGTAGGGGCAAGGGTCGACCGACGGACGAGGTCATGCAGGAAATGAAGCGATAGTCGTACACCGGGTCATGGAAGTGATGTCGAAATCTCACGTGGAATGACAAAAGGCAGTGTTTGCATGTGCTTGGTCTGGGGACCGTCGGAGTTTGAAAGGGCTTGTTTCTTGGAGTACGTGTACGATGTCAGCGAGAAAGATGAATGTATGTCGTTCATCGCCACAGCGCCGAGCTCACTTATTCTCTAGAACCTGCTACAGATTTTAACAGGGAGAAATGTTAAGCCTCTGATGGACCTTCTCCTCCTCAACACCATCAAGAAAGGCCAGGTATGTCTGCTATTCCTTCTCCCAGTCATTCGCTCACTCCAGCAATCCAGAAACGGAGTGCCGATAACAAGCTCTCGGACATTTTCTATGATGCACTGGAAGGAATTTTGATAGACCTGAAGCCCATAACTCTCGTCTGTGGTTCAATGATCCTGCGCGACGTGTGCCGTGCTCATGCTGCTGTTTTGTAGGATAACTGCAATGTGGAAACGTTTCTGAAGCCGGTATCAAAATGCAGAAGTTCCTGATTACTATGACGGTGCGTCATGTTGTTTGATGGCATCTCGTTTGTACTAACTTAAGACATGAATAGTCATTGCGACTCCAACGATGCTCAAGAAAGTCAAGTTGAAACAGTACAAGTCAAAGCGCGAGTTCGAGGTCAATCTTGAGCTCATCTGGTCCCATTGCTATATGTACAATATATCAGAGGTATGTTGAGACCGAGCTGTTAATCACGGCCAACGCTGAGCCATGGGCGCTTAGAACCACCCGCTCCGACAAGGCGGACCGTTTGCCCATACACATTACCGACCGACGTGACCGTACCAACCCGTTGATCCCACATGAATTAGGCGCTGGATACACCGGCCTCCTACCCCAATTGAATGGCATTGGTCGACACACTCGCTCCCCATCCTATCCGTCGACGAGGGGCGGTATGCCAGGGTTGGCAATTGTGAAGCCCTCTCCATTGTTCTCTCAACAATTGACGTTCAGTTCCCACATACCCTTCCAAGATCCCGCAGCCATCATACGGATGCCAGAAGGCATGACCATGTCCTACGAGCTCGACAGAGAAGTCGCTGATGCTCTGAAGAAACCCAGTCAGCAACTCATACGGAAACCAAAAGATTTGGCACCACTGCATTCTTAGACAGCCATGGCTAGAATGAAGTAGACGTGACTCCGAAAGAGGAAGATCTGACGGAACTAGACAGAGTTGTAGGAGATAAACGGAAACTGTATGTTGGCCATTTTATATCTCCTATTTTTCGATTTGATGACTCATAGAGGCTTCTCGACAAAGTCTTTGACAGACCATCACTAGACGACCATAATAGCCAGCCTCGGAAACGTGCACGTTTTCTAACTCCTTACCCTGTTCCTTTATCGCCAGGGCATGACCAAGCCAGAGACGAATTATCTGAACTGTGGTGGGCCGCTGCCCAATCAGGTACCCTACTCGCCAACGACATTCCTCCCATTCCTTTTGGTCTTTCATTCTCTGCGCCCACTTTCCTCAAATACACCCTCGCCATTGTTTCCTCCACCCTCGTTGATATCCTCTTATCCCTCATCATCGTCCTCATTTACACACCACCTCTTTCATTATCCACCATCAACACCCAAATCCAAACCTCAACCCAAACGACGGAAGAAGCAGAATGACGTAGTGAAGGAAGGTGAAGTTCAACCTACGCATATTGAGAATCCGAAGGCATTATTGAATTTGACGAATACGGACATTAAAACGATGAGGATGATTCGTCACACGCATGGGAAATTTGTTGTATTGAATTCCTCAACACTTGCAAACGAGGAAGCCGAGGAAGATGGTGGTGCTTCCGGCGCTCCTGGGTCGAATGCGACTCGTACTGTTCCCGGACTTCTGTCGGGTGATTCAGATGCGTCTGGTATGATGAGTGGAGGGGAGCTGCTGACGATGAGATTCTGAATGAGAAGGTGGATGAGAAACCGTGGGTTATGATAAGGAAGGTCGCAAGCAACGGGAAGGGGAAGGGGATGGAAAGGGAGAAGGTCGCGAAAGTTGGAGTCGTGGACATCGGCGAGAAGAATGCTTGGGGGTGTTTGCAATGGACGAATCAGAAGACTTTGGAACATGTTGGTTCTCAAGGTACGTGTTCTCAATTGGGTCAACTGCAATATTTTCTGGTGATTCGTTTCAAGGTACATCGCGAGTTGCGTTGGACGTTATGTCAGGTGTTTTATCCGAGTATATCTCGAATGTCGGTCGGACCATTAAATTTATGTGTGATAAATATTCTGGAACCATGACGCCTGAGGTAGGTTGACTTGTGCTTTTGATCACGCGAGAATCGTCATTTTGACGTCTAACATGTCTTTGTCAGGAAATTATTCTACATATGTTATTTGAGAGTGGAACCCGCTTGTTCTGATTGAATTGCCACAGAAGAAATACGGTAAGAACGTGTAAAATTGTTCAAACTGTTGCGACGTGAAATGCTGAGTAATGTCTACCCTGTTGTAGACATTGGGGCTTCCGGTCAACATTTGCCTGGTCGAGCTCCTGACATTTCCTTCGATCGATTCGTCAGGGCCTGTGTTGTTGTCAAACAACTCACAGAGTCGTTCCAGAGGCTGGATACGGATAAGGACGGATGAATCCAGATCAGCTACGATCAGTTCTAGAGTGATGTGAAGAGAATTCGTTAACCTTTCGTGAAATGGCAAAGTGTAACCAACAAGTTCTTGCAATTGCATCAGACGAATTATTGTTCCTTTTATTTGCTTATTCTTATCTGTAGAAGCCCCTATGTATACACTTCTTGCCGCTTTTCTTCGGAGATGGGAGTGACGCGAATTGAGACGCCATGGGAAAGTACACACACAACGTGTACCCTCTGGAATTTCTTAGTTTAACATTCCAACACTTCTCTCTTGTCACTGGCAACGTCGTCCTCTCCTCCTGCGTAAATGCTCTTCTGTTATTTGTGATCTAACGCTGGGAACACGGTTATGTCATCGAGCCATCCGTGTTTGTCGTCGAGCTCTACCACGAATGCTCCGTCAACACCGTCAAATTCGTCTGGCCCAAAGCGGTCGTTTCCATCGTTTGCTGTTCGTCGGCCTAGCGCCAGTAGTGTCAAGGCTTCGACCACAACTCTTCCGCGCACAAGCTTCCGCGCAACACGTCTGACTACTGCTGTAGCCACCTCACCAACCTCGATACATACTCATCATACTACCTCAACAAACCCGTCGAAGCAACCTGCAGGATCTGTTGCATCTCTACGTTCCTTACGCAGTTTATTCCCTTCTGCACACAGTCAGCCGAAATTCTCGAACAACAACACGAATAGTGCACCGAGTACGTCTGCACGAAGCTCTTTCTCTATCGGACTGGGCTCCGTAAGGTGGCCGATAAATGTAACGCGAGAGAGGGAAAAAGAAAAGGATAGAGGAGGGATGTCTCTATCTAGCGAGGCTCTTACGACATTACTTGTGCTTTCGATCAAGAGGAGGCAACAGGCGCCTGCCTCTTCGATCTCGAAAACAAGAGTGGAGAAGATACTCCTCCGTTGAGGAGGTCCGTTTCACTTTTGGGGCCCGATGGTGTAAATCTCGATAAATCCCCTCCGAGTCCTGTGAGGACGACTTTTGTGAGGGATGAGCAAGTCATTAGACGTACGTGTCGCTTATTACTTGTTCAACATTATGCTGAGATATTAATCTTCCAGCTGATTTCCCGCAACTAAGCACCCCTTCTCCTGGCCCAAACTTTCTAGCGGAGTTATCAACTACAATTGAAGTTGACACGTCCGGTATCTCGAAACGTGTCCCTTTTACGCCTTCCACCTTTCCCACCCAATCCTTCTCTCCTCCACCTCATTCCTCCATCCTCCCGCCACAATTATCACACCATCAACACGACGAGGAACACACGATGCGTAGACCTGTCACACTTCACCCTCCTACAACTCCCCTGATGACATCTTGCCCTCTTGAACCGAGTACTCCGTACGCAACGAAACTACTACCACCACCATTTCCACTATTCCCTCCGCTGCTCCATCTGGCTCGGATGCTGACGTTTCAACAGACCCAGAACTCGAGCTCTCCACATTCTAGCTGGCCTCTCAAGTCCAAGACGCGACTCGGGCGAGCACATCATAGGTTGGAGGCAGCGACAAGGCTTTTGTCATCGACGCTGACGCGATCTTCTTGAACATACAAGGCTCCCGTGAAGGCCCATTTGCCGACGGGGAGGACGAGGGGTTGGGCTCTATTGACAAGGGTCCTTCTCCTCTCAAGGCCCGCGCTGACATCAGTACTATGGCCGTCATTAACCACGACTTAGACTCAACAAGATCATCGTCGACAAGAGAAGATAACACGTCACAAATCAACAACTCCGGTGTGAGCGTCGTTAACCCTAATGAGCTCTACACCGTCGACGACGCGACGATGGATTTGGGCAGCTTGGACCCCAACTTAAACCATGACGTTACAGTGTAAATGTACATGAAGTACATCAATCAATGAGAATGTGTTCCATAACCAATATTCAGTCTCTCAGAATAAATCCGTTATTCCCCGTTCACTCGAAACAACACCGACAACTCTACTTTCAAAATTCATCCACCCCCCTCATACACAACCAACTCTGCTGCAGTACCATCCACCTTTCTTCCATGTCGCCTCGCATCACCAAGTGCACATTCGAGGTTAACTGTTACGAGCGCCAATACTTTCCAAGGTCCGATTTCTCCAAATGAGTTGAGGGCCGGCTATTAACAGATATGACAAAAACAGATGGAGGCTGGCTTAGTACAGAATTGTTACGAGCGCCAATGCTTTCCAAGGTCCGATTTCTCCAAACGAGTTGAGGGCCGGCTATTAACAGATATGACAAAAACAGAATGAAGATGGAGGCTGGCTTAGTACAGAACATGGGAGATATGGTTAGCGGAAAACGTACCCGAACAGCTTCGAATCTCGTATTTCGAGCACTATGCCCATCTACAATTCCAATACCAACGTTCACACTCGCATGTAAAAGTTTCATTACAATCCCATCGTGCGTCAATAGTGCCCCGGAAAGTCTATATATCCCAATTAAAATACATTAGTCAACTCACGCTAAGGGAAGGGTATAAAACACGTACATCCTCTGACTTTCCCAACTGCCAGGATAAGGTCTTGGCATAGTTATGGCCACACTAATCCCCTCTTTCGCTATCTCATGTGCAATAAGATGCGCCTCTGAAGCCCCAACAAAGGTTAAATCGAAATTGTCCCTCGTTTGACGTTTATACGATTCTTTGAGTCTGATGAGAGTCGACATGATATCGGCACTGTCCACGTTAATGACGAGTGGAACTTCTCTCTGTGTACGCGCATAAATGATGGTTCACAAATTTGAAAGAAGGGGAGTGGAAGAGGAGGAAAAAAGAAAACTTACACTCCGAACACGTTTCCAAACACTCGCGTCCAACTCGAACAACAATTCTCTCAAGGCAGAAACTTGGGTACTAATACTCTGATCAACCGCATGTCCAATCGTAACATGGATCGCAGCTTCTTCACGAATAATCGCACGATGATCAAGGGAAGTCTCTGCGCCGGGGAAAAATTCAGTTGAAAGTCCTTGAATGAACCCATTGCCTGTTGGAGCTGTGATCGCTTTCGTTATTCCATTGCGGTACGCATGCCTAGTCGCGTGCCTAGATGAAAAGAGAAACTGAATCGTCAACATTCGGCGTTTTACAGTGAGGTGGGAGAATGGGATGCTGAAAGGCAGGGAGGATAAGAGGAGCGGTGACGTACAGTAAATTCCGTTCATTAAAGGCTAACCCATCAACCGCACAAATAACAGTATCCGTCCCTCCAACAATACTGTAGAGGGTATGGAACCCGTCAACGCATCCGGGACATTCCCATCATTCGTCGATGCCTCCATCATGATTTCTCCTAAACCTAGTGGAGAGCCAAACGAAATTAACCCAGGTAATAATGCTCCGCCCTTCAAATCCACTTCTTCCACACGCTCCGAATCCAAGTCCAATGAAGAGAGGCATCCAAAGCTCAAGCTTGTTATGCGGATGATAGACCCGTTCCGGATGTAGACGTCCTTCTGACCCTCATCGAGCACACCCTCTCCCTTGGTACCTTCATCACCGCCTAACCAAACACTCGAAACGTTACTCAATTTCACCACTTCACCATTCTTGAACCTTCTATGATGATGAGGACGGAGAGGAGGCAATCCATCAAAGTCAACAGTCTCCCTCGCTTCTCTACCAAAATTCGGCGTTAGAGGTGGTCGTTGGAGAATATGCGGTTTATGTAAAACGTGTGGATCTTTCAATTGAGGGATCCCGTCAATGAAAACTTGAGCGGGTGTTGCACCGAGGACGAGGGTGGGAGTCCCATACGATTACGTCTATTTGGAAATGATTGATATTTAACTTAAGGAAGAGGGGAGGAAGTACTGACCTGCGTCGTAACCTGTAAAGGATGTGAGTATATAATGAGTGGTGATAGAAGGGAGACGGAGAGATGATGCACCTTTACTCAAGAATCCAACTCGATGGCTCAGCCCAGCAGCTTTCGCAGGGGTGGTGGTAACGGAAGCTAACGCCAGTTCGGTGCTCAACCCGTAAGAATGTGCTTGTTGTGCCTCGAAAACGAGGTATCGACTATTAAGCACCGGATGATCCGACTATAAACATAAAACTACGTCAACAAAGAAACTCTACAAAGAGAAAATAGCCAGATACGCGCCTTCATCACGACGGGTATCCCGTGACTCACTAAAATCCTCAGAGCGAATTCAGAGTTACGATATGCTTCGCGTTTTTTACGAGCATTGGAGGCGAAGAGAGCAATTGTCGGTGGACCTCCCTAAAGTACAGCTGTGAGTCACACGAGGACGAATGAGTATGAAGATGGATGCTTACGAAGGTTTTCTTTAACAGGTTAGGAACGAGGTGTGTCGCCTCTGTGATGGAAGGACGTGACGCGGAATTCAAATTCATTGGATAGCTGGAAGTTATGGATAAGTAAGAGGGAAGACAGAGATACAGGGGGGATGAGAGGACGTACACGGACGGTCATGTCGAGGTCAACGGCCTAAAAGTGAGCTTGAGTCACTACATGCGCGATTACGAGTACAATTCCGAAATGTACCTCATAACAATGAATCGAGAGCTTCATTCCGTCGCAGAAAACATCAGTTCCCTATCTCAAAACTGGGCAGATAAGTATGAACCTAACTCACTCGAACTTTTCCTCTCAACGCATCAACAAGACTCTCCTACTGATAATCCACCGGTATATCCTTCCCATCTACATTCTCCCTGTCACCAGCTTCAACAGCTTCGCAAAACACATCTTGAGCAAGTTTAATCTGATTGGCTGTGTGATAGGCTTGTCAGAAATTCCATACTGTGTCCATGCGAACTTGACTATAGACGCGATCGGGGTTTTCGCCTATGATGGAAGTGAGAGAGGGAGGGTTGCACATGAAGTGCAGATGTACTACATGCGTGCCTGATTTAACGGGAAAAAGTCAGTTATGAGGAAGAATGAGGATGGAAAGGACGCACTTCATGTGTCGCCAATGGACATGGGTTACGTTTTCTGGGGGCTTGATCAACGTCTGCGGAGGTTCTACGACCTTGGACATTGTGGATTTTTTGTCCGTCGGTCGCAGCTTGATGACGAAGGCTGGTCCACCTGAAAAGAAGTTAGACACAGAATTGTGTACAGAGGAACCGAGAATGAACGCGTACCAATGTCGTTAGCACTTCCGGGGAGAACCTGAGCCGTCGTTACTCCACCAGAGACAGTAAGCTCGAACGCTTGATCGTGAGTGTCGATGCCATCGGGGCTCCTGAGCCAAGGAAGGATGGAAGCTTTGCGCAAGTTGGTATCGGCTGCGCCTAATAATTCACGATTCATAAGGTTATTCTGAGGCGAAATTCAATGGGAACATACCATCCAGGTGGGGCGCACTGTCCACGCCGATATGCGAATGCAAATTCACCAGACCAGGCGTTATCCAACGTCCCTTCGCGTCCACCACCTTGATGTACTTCAAACCGTCGAGGTCTTTCTTCGATACATTTCCAACCTCGACTACCAATCCACGATCCAACAGCACATCACCATGAACAACCTCCTTCCCATCATCATGACCCGTCTAGATCTTCGCATTGCGACTCAGAAATGGATGAGTCACAGGTACAAATCGATTCGAATGGCCTTGATGACGCGTAGCGGGATCAAAATCTGGTGGTGGACCAGCAGGAGCGCGCAGAGTCTTGCAGTGCTCCGTCAAGTTCAACCGATGAGCAAGGGTATCAGGTCGAACAACCGTCCGCAGTCGTCCGTCAGGTTGAGCGCTTCCGAGCAGTATTGTTGGAAATAGAAAAACGTGAACGGGAGTTGCAAAAGCAACACGAGCGTAAGAATCCTAAAGACATGTCTTCGGTGAGGCCGCTGGTGATAGACGACAGGGTCACGGACATATAAAAACCCATATGGGGTAGTTGGCTTTGCGTGTCCTTGACCGTACGTCTTGTTTCAGAACACGATGCTGGATACCTGCAAAGTATTCCCACCCCTCTTCTATTTTAGGGGCAAGTGGTGGGTGCGAATGAGCGCCCCCGGAAAACACCTACAGATCCCTGATCGGGATTTGACCTGTTTTATCCTAACATTTTCTAGCAATTTTTGGCCCTGTTTTATCATATTTTGACACAGGATTTTTTCAGTTTTATCCTAGCGCCGGTTCAGGGTTCGGGCGCCTAATGGCGATATGAATATGAGTTGATCCGAGGGCTCAGCATTTGAATTTAACTGTGGCAGAACATGTTCACATTCCCACGATAGATAAAACTCAGGTTATCCCCTTCATATATCACAGGTCCTAAAAGATCCAAGTGAAAGCACCTCCAACGCTGTATGACTACCACCGAACGCTTACATCCAAAGGATCGTATTCCTACCCTGAATCGCCTCCACGCAACCTTGCCAGATACCGTGGAGTCGAATGCCTCCCTGATCGCTGAAGCATGGTTCAAATCGTTCTCCTCATTCATCGAGTCTGGAAATGTCGCTGCAGTTCTGGCTCTGCTATGCGACGATGCCCTGTGGAGGGATGCCTACGCCTTGACCTGGGACATACGTACGCTGGACGGCACAGCAAAGATCAAACCCTGCCTAGAGAATCGACTTCCGATTTTGAGCATTCACTCATTCAAATGGAAGGAATTTGTGCGCTTCCAGAGGCCATACCCTGACTTGGCTTGGATCCTGGCAATGTTTGGCTTCGAGACAAGTGTTGGAGAATGTACGGCGGTTGTTCGACTTGTCCCAACTGGGAAGGAAAACTGGAAAGCTTGTACAATCTTTACTAACCTGGACGACTTGAAAGCTTTCCCCGAGATGATTGGGCCCTTAAGGCAGCAACAGGGTGTTCCAGGACTCGTTTGGAAAAGCCAAAGGGAAGAAGAAGTACAATTCGCATCTAGTGATCCATCAGTAATCATCCGGTCACAGCAGTTTGAGCCTGGCTGTAAGGCTCAAATACTTGAACGTTTCTTCCCTCATTGTTGAAAAGAATGAGTGAATTGGGGACTCATGGAGGAAGAGATATGACGCTCTTTGTCTCCACTTTCCTAATTGTGCGTGCACGTCATCTAATTTACTGATTAATGGCTCAAGTATAATTGGGTACGACAACTTGCCGTATTTACCGTGCGTTAATTATTACATTCTCCACCTAAACCCTTGCTTAAGTCTGGCTAGTTTTCCCGTTACATGGCCAAAATACACGCCAGGATTAAAGGTACAATACATTTCTTGTCTGCGCGCCCCTCGACACTTTACAATTATCATAAAGTTGGCAGATTGGCTGGAATACTACGCTGGCATTCTCGAACTCAACGTCTGGACATCCTCAGAGGTTCTAGGGGCTACCCAACAGCAAGACGAGACCTGGTCTGTACAAGTTCGAAAAGAAAATGGAGATATCAGGACGTTTCGTGTTAATCATTTCGGTAGGCATTTCCATTTACATGTAATGTTCATCCTGTGTGTATACTAAATACACGCTTTAGTGATCGCGACTGGACAAGGGGACTCACTACCGCGAATGCCCGGTATCTCGAACATGGTGCTCTTCTCATTCAACCATTTTTGTGGACCCGCTCTCATGCTTCGCATTTCCTTTAGGGCACATTCCGGGGCGAAATTCTCCATTCTTCGATGTACAAGCAAGCCGCCTCTTTCGAAGGAAAAAAAGTGGTTGTTATTGGTTCGGGGAACTCAGGTATATGTTTCTAATTTTCTCACTTTTCTTGAGATTTACATCTGTGTTGCTGACAGGTCACGATATTTCGGCCGATTTGGCGAGAGCTAACATAGGTAAGAAATGTCCTCGGGATTATGCCATGATCTTTTCAGCCTTTTGAGTCGTTGAATGCCTGAAAGACGTTACAATGTACCAACGCTCGCCGACATTGGTCGTGAACCTCGACAAAGCCTGGAAATTTCTAGGGGGTGGTGGGTAGTCTCCGACCTGCTAATTATAAATCACCCCTCACTTCACCAAAACCTATCCCAGCTTTATATAGCGAAGGATCCCCGCCCAATAGTATCGCCGATCGGCTTCAGCATTCTATGCCCCATCTGTTATTGGAAGGAGGGATGTCCCAACGTGGAACGAAGGCGATATTAAACGATCAAAAGTCAGATCTTCATTCATCGGATGCCATGTTATTGATTCCTACAGTTATTTTGCAGGGATTTGCAAGATGGACTCAAAAACGCCGGATTCAAGCTAAACGCTGGAATTCTGGACGCGGGAATCTTATTGAATCTGAAGCAAAAAGGGGGTGGACATTACTTCGGTACGTCCCACATTGACCGTAGATTCAGAACATAACTTAGAAATATTGAACTGCACTGATGTCAATAGACATCGGGGCTACACAGATGATAATAGATGGGCTTATAAAACTGAAAAACGACAGCCCAATTCTCGAATTTGATGAATCAGGATTGAAGTTTGTAAATGGAAGTCGTCTGGACGCGGATGCAGTTATTTGTGCGACTGGGTATGTTATACTCCACTTCCTTTCTTTCGTTCTGTTTCTCTTTCAGAAGAAATTTTATTTTCTAATACTGGTCATTTTCCAAATGCATGAGTAGATGTGGTGATATGCGCGGGTTTATTCGAAAATTATGTGGAGATGTCGTTGCGGACGAGTGTCCCCCGCTCATCGGAGTTGACGAGGAGGGGGAGATGACCTGGTTCAGACCATTGCCGAGAAAGGGATTGTGGTATATGCATGGTCAGTAGATAGTTGTCCAGTTTTCCCCAACTTGTCTGACCAACGAATTGGATTTATAGGAAGTCTTTCCTTGACACGATTTTACTCGAAACATGTTGCTATGTGTAAGTGTCTGGTTGGTTACTTACCCACTCTTTTGCTGAGCTTGGTGTCGATCACGCTGATAGATATCAAGGCTATGGAGCAGAATCTGATTACTTCTCGCTACGCATCTGAGTTGGGCCCAAATTGTATAAGACTGCGATGAAGTCCTTATTTCATTCATGAATGTTGCACACGGAATCATACTAAATGGCACGATGGGTATAATATAAGTACGTTTGATGAGTAGAGATACATTGAGGCGCGGCTCGCATCTCGTCAAACCTGTATGAAGGAGATATTGATAAAAGGTTGTGACATCCTCCCAGTAAGCTTACCATATGGTAACTCGGGTGTCAGGTCAGATACGCATTGAGATGTGCAGCTATAACACACCTTCTATGCTGAGCTATTCAAACACAATTCTACCCATCTCTACACATATTCTATATCTGGTGAACAGACTTATACACGGGCATACAGGCTTATTTCCAGGTGCAGAGACATCATACATAATTGCACAGACGTCAGTAGTGCACAGACTGGTTTGCACAGACCTCGAATCCTGAAGTATGGACAGAAGTTGGCCCAAAGCAAAAATCTAGGTGAGCTTGAATTACAAGTTGGGAGGAAGTTCGCTTTCGCACACATGGGCCTCATTGATTCCTTGTGGCCGGCCTTTTCGGAGAACAAGATACTCGACGAGCAAGGGTTTGAGAAATTAAGGCTCAGGGTCGAGAGCGAGGTCGAAGACGAGTCGCTTCAGTCACAAAAACGTTTTGTTTATATATGGGCTAGGAAGGGGGTTGAGGCATGATTGATCTAGTGACGGGGATCCAGTCATCGCCCACAATAGCCATTTCATCTAACGACTTTCTATTGCTTCCTAAAGTACGTGTCATGCCGACTACAGCTTAAACGAGCCAACAGGGGAAGGACTTTTGACAACGTGGAATACACGCCACCCTTCATCTAGATTTAATTGAGAATCAATCGATTAACCAATGAATATCGCAAGAGCAGTCCGCGTGGCGATCAAAATACATTACTCAAGAAGGCAGACCAGTGTGGTGTTTGGAAGGGATCGGGAATCAGAAAGAGAACCGGAAAGGGAGACCACACCCATGAGATCGTAATCCGTCCTTAGGTTGTCTCCGTCTCAAAGCTCCCAACGGCGCCAAAGAGCTCTTGTGTCAATTCAGCATTTTGATCCAGCGAACTTGAAGATGCGGGTGAACGGTATGACTATCTGTTATCTTTGGAGTCAAGAACATCCATGCCAACCATCTGATCTATACTACTCCCAAAGGTTCAATCACTTGCTCCCAGGTGCAACTGACACAGTGAGTTTGCCCTGTAGCCAAGAAATGATGTCAAATGGAGGGGGAAAACCTGGAGAAAGTGGGTCAGAACCTCAGGTGAGCTGGTCCGCTGTTGCTACATACGTGCTGTATCCCGTTGAGTTGCCGAGGACTCAGAGCTCAGATCTGAAAGGCACGGGGGCTCGAGACTGCTGCGGATGTGGGTGGGATCGTTATACTCGGAAAGCATTGCCGTCGATGACATCCCCGAGGACCATGAATTTCGTGTACGAATGAAAAGCATGGGATGCATGTATTCGTTAGCTGAAAAAAATTGTGGGATTGATGACGTATTCGTAATTAAACCTTAAAAAAGAAATCTCTGAGGTATCGCTCGGCACATCCACCAGGGGACCCTTATAAGTAACAGGACCCTCGACAACGAAGGTTGAAGATCAGCATAGTTCCACAGCCTTCGATATCGGGAAACCGAGAGGATGAATCAAAACTGAGATTCAAGTAGCTACATATTCGAGCACGCTTGTCTCCCCAAGGTCCCACACCTTTTCCAGCTTGAGCTTGGCTTCGAGGCTAAAGGTTTTTTTCAGAAATACGTGAAACTTCCTGGCATTAATCTTACCAAAGAGAGTTGGTCTCTTCAATCGTCCTTTCTCTCGCATTGTAAAGGAGCATCATCGTCAAATCCTGGTTATACAGGCGCACTTGACCTGCACCAAAGTTAGGAAGCAATGGTTCATCTGCCTATGATGCTCATTTAGGTCATATCATCCTCTCAGTTGAGTGGAGGAACACATATGACTTCGTCATCAGCAGACTGGATTGTCTTTCGATATAGAGGTTTCATAACATATTCATCTACCAAAAAAAGAGTGGTTTCACATGTAGTTCGATAAGATTTGGGAAGTCACCCACGGATTAAAACACGGCTGTTCGGAGACATCGCATTTCGTACATTTTTCAAAATGGTCAATGCCTGGGCATCTGGCCCTAACTCGAGGATGAGACACAAAGCGAATAGGAAATCAAAGGATATCATACAATTGTGAATAATACTCCTTAGCTAAATATCGTCGATAAGCACTTCTGAGCTGAAGGTAGGAAATAATAGTACATACATAGTATATATCGCATCCCCGTACCGGAACAGACTCAAAGAAATTTCCAGGAGCAAAATCTACTCGCTGAGCTGTAATAGCCTCCAAATGGTCGTTCATCCAAACCTAGCTCCAGATTATGGTCATTAACTTGGTGTGTAAAAAGGACTATACTTACACTCTTCGCAAGGGCAATTGTCTCCGATAGATCGTGGAGAATCACATCTATATTCGGGAAAGACTCAAGGACGTTCCACGAAAATGAGCCAATGCCAGATCCAACATCGCAAACTGTTTTATAATTCTTCCAGGGGTAAACTGAAACGAATAAGCGGGGGAGTTTTCGTAAACTGAAGAGTACGTGCCATAAATTATTGACAGCGATCCCAACACTGCGCCCATAGCCACCATCGCCTTCCCCATAATCTACAGAATCATCATTGGACAATCTAGGGGAATGTCAAGCGCACGTACGTGTCTTTTGTCTGGCTAGAAAATGGTCAGCCCACGTTTGCAATTAAATTAGTCATATGTTACGTCTGATTTCAGGATATCATAAACAGTGCCTTTAAGACCTCTGTCCTTCACAGCAAACATATAGGCCGACATCTGCGGGTCTTTGGACATGGCAAACTCAGGGTCGTCGAGGGTGTGCTGAAGATTCAGGGCCGCGAGTGGGGGGTCTTTAGTTAGTAAGTCGATCCAACTGGACACATAATGGGTTGAGACGAGCTGTATGGACAACCGATTATTAACAAAGACATTCTGATCGACTGCAAAGTGTTTAACCTGCCATTATCCAAGAAATAATATAAGAGGTGCTTGCCTTCCCGAAAACAATGTCGCGTGGCGAGCAACCGCAAAATGGAAGTGACTTTACTTTCCTCTACCTGTATCATTCGAGATATTTCACTGGTATGAAGGCCACTTGGGTTGGAGACAAGTGTGTCTGCAATGCCTGCCTTTGCGGTGACTCTTAGAGCAGCCCAGTATGCATCTTGGGCCCTCTGAAAAAGGATAAGCTTGTATTTTTCAGTGATAGTAACAATCTTACATTTGTCAGCGTATGCAAAGGTGAGGCCAGTGTGGTGCAGAGTTGATCGCATGCCCCCTCCAAATTGCGGATAATCTTTTTCAATTGCACAGTTCCAGCATTGATGCGACGATCGAGCGGGTGTTCAGCGAGTGAATCAAGAGAGGGTAGTTCCGCCCCGTGGTTTTCATATTCATCGAGAGCTTTGTGAGCAGCATCGCTAATGAGGGCAATGAGGAGATCGACCTGCTGCCTTGTGTTCATACCGAAAATGGCTGGCAAAATAATTCGTTCCGAGGAGTGAGTCTCGTTAAGTATCTTGATACAAATTTGGCTGTGTCTGTTTTGATCTCTATGAAATTGGCAGAGAATTCCTTCTGGCTTTGTCCCTGTCGCTGTGCGAAAGAGTCAGTGTCTGAACCAAGCGAGAAGCCGAGAAGCCGAAACCACATACTACACAAGGCACGAACAGCTTCTGTTCCTGCCCAATGGAATATCGGCCAAAAGGGGGGCCCGGGAAATTGGGCGCTGACCCTGTTACAGGCTAGGATAAAACAGGACCCTGGAAAATCCCTATATAGGCTACATGCGATTCCGGACAGGATCCAGCATTTTTCGGCCGTCAGGCCGGATGCAAAAATGGCTTTAGCGCCCGTTTCTGGACTGAAGGCCGGATCCCAGACATCGGACAAGGAACTAGCTGGGCCTGAAGGCCGGATCCTGGGCCCACCAGACTGCCAGTATGACCCAGTGGGTAGAGCGTTGGCATGATGTTTGACCCTCACTGAAAGACTGATGTTCGAACCTCTATCAGTAAATATTTTAGATAAAGTATCTACATTCTAGTACAAACAAGTGATCAACAATTTGAAACCTCCATCTCCCTCCGTTTTTGTTCAGCCTTGGACGCTCATGTCTGAAACCCTCTCAGTCAGTGACTCTGATGACGGAGATTTTCAAAACCAAACTTTTATACCAAGCGAGTGGATTGGCGTTGGCAAGATTTATACAAAAGAACTACCTGGCCATATTCAACGAGCGAAAAATACTGCTATCGCAGTTCCCCCTACTTTTCTATCCCTCCTACCTGATAATGAACTGCCGGTCCTCCAGTTTCTTGCTGCCCCCCTCCCTGAAGAGGATTTCTCAATTAAAATAGTCGCTATTGAGGAATGGTTTTCCAACCGGCCTCCCTCGACAAACCCCAATGTTCTATGCGCATGCAAGATTCCTCGACGTGAGATTCTTGACAAACTCATTACATTCCTACCACAAGCCTGGTTAAATGGAGCCACTTCAGTAGCTGACCCAAATTACAACGATGGACATTCTTACCTTCCTTTATGGACTCCGATTTGGTGGATGAGGTTGTCAGAGATACAGATGAGTCGGCGAGCATGGAGAAACAGCTTGAGATGGCTCGAGGAGTTGGCAGGTGGAAAAGAGGGGATGCAAGTGATCAATGCTGCTACAAGCGCTCTCGACGCATTAGCAACATTCGGGTGGAACACACGTCTTCGATACCAGAATGGTGCCATTCATGGTCTCATTTGCACGGCATTGCTGGGCGATGAGTGGCTGAATGATGAGGTTATCTCAATTGTCATTGAAGAGACAAAAAAATCACTCACCTCCGATCATATTCTTCTTGAAGACTCAAGATTTCATGCCTATTTAAATGGGTTTTCAGCTCATGGAATAGAAGATGGGGAGTTGGGACGGATTGGAAGGGCTGTGAAGAAGATCTTGAAGGACGAGACTGCACTGGGCCAATGGAAATTTTTCTTTCCGATTTTTGTGAACAATAACCACTGGATAGCTGGATGCATGGATTTCGATAGGAAGGAGGTGGGATATGGTCAGTCTTGTTTCTCAGTTCAAAAGGGTATGAATGTACTCACTGTCTTTTAGGAGATTCTTTAAAAACAGCAGCTCCAACCAGTGAACTTCACCTGGTCCGTGAGTGGCTTGAAAGCGTGACTGGTGAAACCTATATGTCAGTAGGCAAGGTTTTACCATGTACTTGCCAATGCGATGGTTTCAGTTGTGGAATCATGGCTTTGAATGCTATTCGTCATCAAGTCCTCGATATCCCTCTATGGTCTGAGTACTCACGCGGCGACATCAACCTTGACTGTATCTCTTGGTTCAACATTATCGCTGAAAACACATACCTTGCATGCCAAAAGGACGTCATAATGGGAACCGGTAATGACTGTGATCAACTCGCTTCCGCTATTAAGACAGATGTTGAAGATACACCCTTGTACTTTGTGGGTGATAGAGTTGACATAGGAGATGAGATATCGATGGTCCTTGCAGTAGAGTCTGGGAGTTTGGAAGTGAGTGGGAGCGAGATTGGGTTAGAGGCAGGTGCAGGATGTGCAGAGGCTCACGACATACAAGATTGGAAGCCACTAGCACCCATCTTCTTGCATGGTGAGGCTAAAAAGCAACTGCGGTCGGATACCGCTGATTCCACCTCTCGAGATTTATACAACGATCCACCCAGCACACCGGTCACTAAGGCTGCTGGCAAGCCTACAAGCGGATTTGTCCCTCCTGGAGAAGGAAAAAGCAAGTCAGCTATTTATTCTTGCAAAAAGCGAAAGGCCCACCGAGATGGAGCTCTCCAAGTCTCCGAAAATGCCCTTCAGGACTGGTGGACTAAGCTTCATGCTGACAATGCTTTTGTTGAGTTTGATGTGGATGACATCTGCAGAGTTCGTCACAGTGGATGTGGGACTTGGTTTAACGTCAAAGAACCATTGGATCGGGGGCGTTGGAATGAACATCTTGCTGACTGTACAGCTGAAAAGCAAAAGAAGAAAGCAGCTGCCAGGACATCTTCTTTGTTGGCTATGGGATTTGTCAAGAAGTCCAAGCTATCTACCTCAGCCGCCACTGCCACACCACAGTCTACCGAGGCAGCAGTAGAAGTGGGCCATGTGCCTTCAAAGCCAAACACTCAACTGCCAGATCCTGCCAACTTATTGAAACCCTGTGGAGGTCTCTCATCCATGGACGACCTTTGCATTGGGAATTATCTTACATGTGTGACTGCCTTAGGTGGTGGTGGTGAGGATCCCCGTGAAATTGCAAAGAGAAGGTTTAGAAAAAACCTGGGCGAGTTGACAGACAAAGAGCGACAGAACGTGGAAGACGTACAATGTCTCATGCGTCGCTGGATCAATGACCATCAGCAGATGTGTGTCTATTCTCCCACATGCAGGAAATTGATCAGCATCCGAGGTCAAGAGCATAGCTGCACTGAGTGCTGTTCTGTGCTCAAGATAAGGGAATTTATGAATGCTCTCCAAAAGAAAAAGCCAGCAGCCGAGAACATGAAGTTCACAAATATCAAGTATCATGCTCCTGTACTCGGAGATCTATTCATCCAATACCTTGGGTTACAGGATGTAATAGAGAATTCTGACAATCCTCTCATACAATATGCATGCGGAGCCCTTGCTGGTGATTATGATGACTTAGTCTTTATTGGCCTCATTCAGGCCATGGTTCACAAGCACGATCGTGAGCAATGAGGTGTTGGACTCCAAAACTTCAAGTACGCTCTGGCATGGGATGAATTTTGCTATATTTTGCATACACACAGTCCCCAAGCTTATAGAGCATTACTGGAACATCTGCCTGCTCCATCAGAACGCTCATTTTGCATGAGAGAAGCTCGCCAGCCTTGGTTTCCCCAAGGCATCACTGAAGAAGCTTTTGACCTTGCGAAGGCACAACTGGATGAACTTCATTATATGGGTCCTGTGGGCATTGCGTGTGATGACACTCAACTTCTCAGCACATACCGACTATTCTGGGATGCAAAAGAGGAATCGCACTTTCTTATCGGAGGAATCAATGGACCGATTAAAGTAGCCAACCTGGAGCAAATGAGGGAATCACTCAAAAAATATGAAGGCCAAAAGGCAACAAAAGTATGATATCTTATCTTAATTCTCTGGTCTTCTACTGAACATTGTATTCCCAGCTACAATTGTGGATCATGACTCTGGCAAGACCACGTACAACTGCGCTCCTTCTTGCTGCCTTGCCAATACCCAATTCACTTGACAATGATACTCTCACTGAGTATTCCCTTCAAGTCCTTCGGGGGCTGATACTCCGTGGTATCAAGGTCGCTTCATATGCCTGTGATGGAGCTGAAGTCGAGAGGGCTGTCCAATGTGCAATAACAAATAAAGCAGATTCCTGGCTATCTCAGAAAATTCCAAGCCCATGCACTGGTGGCAAGGATGTTGTTATCGAAATCCCAGTTATCAGTGGGCAACCTGTTTGTATGATTCAGGACTCGAAGCATGTACTCAAGACCTGGAGAAATAATCTCTTTTCTGGGAATTGTCTCCTTGTTCTCGGTAACTCAGTCACCTCATACTCTCATATCTGCAAAGCTGCATTTGCTGAAGGCTCGCCATTATACCAACAAGACATTGAGCGTGTTGATAGACAAGATGACAATGCCTCCACCTGTCTGTTCTCTGTGTCTTTCCTTGAATTCTGCTGCCAAGCAGAACGACGTGAGGATATGCTCGAAGTCATCGTTTATCTTTTCATCTTTGGTGATGCCATTGATGCATACCAAAGCCGATCCATCTTGCATCATGAACGTCTACAATCACTGCTCTGCCTTTACTTTTTCCTTGATGCATGGACAACATTCCTTGAGAAACGGACTATCCCCTCTCTACCTATACCCTTTCACATGCTGCTCTTGACATTGCTCGCATCATTGTGGAGGGATACATTGGACTGCTCTATGTATTCCGTGATTTTTTCCATTCATCCAAGCCTCTGATTCCCTGGCTCCACTCGACAGAAGCCTGTGAACATGCGTTCAGTGAAGCCCGCCAAATCGTTCCAGATTTCTCTTACTGGGATTTCTTATTTTTGGCTCCAAAGCTTCGAGTCCGTATGTGACAAGAGAATCTGCGAGCTGAGCAAGCAGTTGCAAACTCGAAGCTCTCTGCCAGTGGATATGTCCACACCTACTTTGATACTATTGGACTCAACACTATTGAGTTGGCGAAATTTCCCTCTAATGAACAAATCAATGATATTGCCTCTAGAGCCATGGATGAGGTTGACAGTCTTCTGTCACTCCTTGGCTTGAATGCTCATCATCTTCGCTCACTGAATGCACAGCACTGCTCCTCTCACTGGCAGGCCCCCTCTACCCATGTTCACAATATGCCCTATCCTTCCATTGCTAGCTGGTTGCCAAATTTTGAGGATAACATGGATGAAATCGATGAACTTGCAAGATCAAGGGACCTTGTGATCATATCGGAGGCCGATCAGCTCCACTCCCTCATTTCACGAGCCAAAACTGTGTTGGTCCGTGCTAAAGATGATCAGAGGTTACTTCAGTTGATGTGTGCTTTGCTTGCGTTGACAGCACAGGATACATTGAACATGTAAGTTTTCAACTTGAGAAACGTTTATGTATGATTATTGATTCAGTTTCAAGTTACCAACTCGATGACACATCGCCAAACGAATTGGAAACCTTGATTGACACCAAGCATCATGAGATCTGATTTGGCTATGTGCAGCCACATTGTGACCCACCCATTCTCCCCTCCCTCCAACTCGATGATGAACCAAGCCGGCCATTGGGCCAAGGCAACACTTTTGTCCATGATCTCGACCTCACAATACTCTGTGACATCTGCCGCCAGCATCAGCCTAAACATGCTGCCCACTGTGCACGAGTGTTTTGGAACTTGAAGAGCACGCCGGACCTGGAATCCCAACCACCTAGCAGTACTCGGCAGCAGCTCATCCGCGAATTCCAAAGAATACTTAAGAAGGAGCAGTTCGATCCTCAAATGAGTGCCGGAGCTGCTCGTAAACAGAGATGGACAGGAAATCCTGGCTACATGGCCACAACAAGCTCGGTCCCACCTCAAGGCTCAAACAACGCAAGCAGTAATTCCAATGCTGGAAGGACAGGGAATGCTGCAAATGCTGTTGCTGTTGCTGATAGTATTGCCCAAGAGGTGCGCAGATGAATGACGCTAACTTCCAACCCCAAGACTCTAATATTGCTTATATCACAGAAAGCTACTCATCGATATCGAATACTTCAGAGGCACAACTTGCTGCACCTGAACCTTCTTGCTGTGGGTAATATCACTGTTTTCCATCCATTCGAACACGGGGATTACGCATTTGTATATAATAAGGGGGATATCTACCTTGGAAAGGGTGGGTTTCAGTCACTCAAGCGTCCAGTCTTCTTTACTAACTCATTTTGCAGTTCTGTTCTGCTATGCCAAGTTGGCAGGCAAACATTCACCTCATGCACTCGTCACATCAACTCCCAGTGCCGCTAACATCTCGTTGCTCTCAAAAATCAGTTTTCAGCTCTTCCAATACACTCGCCATGGACGGAATTTCACCTCGAAAACATGGGCCACATCTATATTCATGGCACCTCACTTTGCGCTTCTTCTCCCCCATAATTTCTTGACTGTTTTAGCTGGGCATGTGACTGAAATGCAAGTCAGCGTATCTATTGGTGAAGCTGACTTCAAGGTTTTTGAGTCTCTGTATTCTTCACAGGGTCATATCAAGGCTGCAGTAGAGGAATTACTTAGGAAATAGGATGATGTGATACATTTTAATGGTGATATCGGTATAAACATGTTAACAGGTGCATTCGAAATTTTTCTGGATTTTTCGCTATTTTCCTCAAGTTTTTAAGGCTGGATCCTCGAAAGTTCAGACAGAAATCCAGGGAGGTGCTGCAGGCTGGATTTTTTTCCAGACAAGAACCCTCAAACTGGTTCGGACAGAAAACCCAAAATTCGGGATATTTGGGATGTAGCCTCTATAGAGATTTTCTGGGGTCCTGATAAAACTGGGGGGATTTCAGTGGAACCCCTGAGTCAAATCAGGCTTGTGGGGAGCCAAAACCTTGGTAGATGCCCTAGAATAAAGCTGGTGAGGTCGGGGGAGCCCTGATCCTTGATTAGGATAAGACTCCTGGTTTCAGGGTGGCCAACCTTTGGCCCCCTTCATTTCCAGCAACTCTCTGCTGCTCTTCCTATCAAGTTATCTAAATCAAGTCTTGTAATACTCAGATGCCTAACACCATTAAGCGCTCGCACACGGAACCAGTGCTAGAATAAAACAGGGCCAAAATTTGCTCGAAAATATTAGGATAAAACAGGTCAAATCCTGATCAAGCATCTGTAGGTATTTTCTGGGGTCCTCCAAAAGGTTGGAGCTAACCATCGCTTCCCACAATCATTACAACTAATTTTGACCAGTAGTTTGCAGGCTGACTTTTTGGAAATTGGGGCTATTTGTGGCAGAATGGAACAGTTTCATTGAAGAACCCACTGCCAACCCTGTGGCTGAAAGCTGTGTCCAACCAGATTCCAGACTGGCTCAACCAGTCAAAAAGCTTCATCCTGTAACTCATCCCGACCTCAGGCTCAGCTCGTGAACTCAACCCACTCATTGCAGGGAAGATAGGCAATTAATGCTGGTTTCATCAAATAGCACAACATCAGCAAGATGTTAAAGCTGAAAAAAATGCCACTGAACCTCATTAGGCTGAAGAGTTGAACTTGAAGCCTATGTTCCCCGAAGGAGGGCCCACACTTGGGTGACAGTACTTGGAACATATGCTACTGCATCCAAAACCCCATGAATGTGGTTGACAGATGGTTTCTTAACAGTTTTCTTGTACAGTTCTGTGAATTCGGGTAGGAACTATCTGTGCCACTATGATTTGTGGATATTGCTCTAAGCCAGGATAAGGATATACAACTTTTTTTGGAGTTTTTCAAGGTTGGGGCATGCTTTGTGATGCCAGTGTTCCTTATGGAATATTTTCCTGGACCCAGACTGCTATGTCTGCATACACCTTATGAATGAATCTGCTTCAACAATTTTGTGAGTTTTGGTATATCTTCAAGTGACCATGCATTTGAAATGTTTTGTCTTGTAGATAGATCAGAAGTATTAATGTATTTCTTATCATTGCAGGAGGATTACTGGCAGGAAGGGTATATGACTGCAGAAAATTGTGCACCTTTTTGACTATTGGTCTAACCTCATCTCACCATGAATCTCTGTTCCATTGCTCTCAGTTATGCTCTTATGTGGGGGGGATCTCTTCTAATTTCCTTCTCACTTTTCATGCTTTCTTTGACAAAACCAAAGCATTACTACCAAGTTCTCCTTTTGCAGAGTTTTGGTGCTGGCATTGGAACTGGGATGGTCTACATTCCATCAATTGCCATACTCTCTCATTATTTTCAGTGATGTAGAAGCCTTGTTATGACTGCAGTGGCTTCTGGGTCATCTTTTAGTTTGATCGTATATCCTATAATACTCAATAACTTGCTGGAGGAGACTGGGTTTCCAAATGCTAATAAGACAAATGCTGGGCTGGTGTCCAGCTTATTGCTGATATCCTGTCTTCTCATGCATACTAGATTACCCCTGCTATCCACAATCCCTGATTTGAAGCAGTCATTAATCAAGTTCTTGAAAGACAAAGTATATATGTGTTATGCATTTGGGTAAGAAAGTATATGGTAATAATGTCAATATCTATTCATTAAACATTACCAATAGCTTCCTTTTCTTCATTGTTAGTCTTTACTTCCCATTGTTCTACCTGCAGCTCAATGCTATAAAACACAACCTGAGTCCAAATTTTGCTTTTTATTCAGTGGGTAGTCATGTCTTCTTTAGTAGTAATCCATTCTTATTCATTCTTCAGCTGGTTATATTAAATGGATCTGCCTTCTTCATGTTATGTTTGCTATTGATTTTAACAGAGGTGTTAGAAAAATACTATACAGCAAGTTTCTAACTTTGGAAGTCTTGATTATTGTTACAAAGAATTGACATAAGCAACAAATACACCAAATAAGCTTATGCTCAAGTTATATCACATGATCAAATTGCAATATGTCAAATTGAGACCTAGAGGCTGTCTTGGATATAGACCAAAAGATCAAGAGTTTCTCTTTCACAAGTATCTTATGAGATTGTGAAGCAAAGATTCTATATATGATCAGAACCTTGAGAACACCTTAGATTAAGCTGAGTGTAGTTGTCTTAGAGAGGTGTCTTAGATAGGTTCACTCTGTAGCTTAGAGGTAAGAGTTCTATACTCAAGCTGTCCAACTAACCAAGTAGAAATAATAGGGTTTCTCTTAGTTGAGTTGAGCCCTTATATACTACTTCATATTATATATACTTATTTGGTAAATAGCTATCTATAGTAACTAGAGTTAAGGGTTATCTATTTATGTGTCCCCAAAAAGTCTATGGAAGTCTAGGTACTTGTCTTTCTATTGTATCAGAGTTGGGACAGATTGAATTTCATTATATTAGAAGAAGCATGGATTAGCTTCTTTAATTATATGCACAGCCTCAGTGGCACTGAGGGAACTTCTATCAAAAAGTTGGGAAAGTGTCAATCAGGAACCAATAATGTTCTGTAGAATGATCAAACATGCATTGAATACATTGTAATAGAAGTTCTTTTATTCTAATAATATATTGGAATGCAAATGAGTGCTGAAATATACCAGTCTGCATTTCAGGTCTCTGTTCCTCATTATTGTCATGTGAAACCTTCCTACATTCTACTTTTATATGAACTACTATTATTGTGTTATAATATGCTACTGATTTTTATCATCATGATATATCTATAGATAATGTATATATATTGTATATGCAATGTATTGGCACTTCAGCTCTCATGTCAAGAGGCTGAAGTGAGTCCCTCCTCTGTCTTTAGTTATCTGTAAACTAACTTTATTGTTCAGTATATATTGTATTATTTCTGCAGGTTATGGGCCCTGTCCCATTGCATTAAATGCTGATACACTGATATATCTGTAAAACTACAATGTCTGCTCTAAACAACATACTACCTACCTCAGTCCCAAAGTTGGATGTGTCTGGAGGAAATTGGGCAATTTTCTTGTTATATTTTCAGATGGTTGTCCAGGGAAAGGGACTGTGAGGCCATTTTGATGGTAGTGTTCTGCATCTAAAGTTGATGCCCCCAGAGCCCAAATCTGCTGGATTGTTATCCACTACTACTCCTTCCACCCCTGTTGTTCCTAGCACCAGATCTACAACTATGTCTCCTACTACCCCACCTGCTCCTGTCCCCAATCTCTCTCCTATTTTTACTACTCCTACCCCTACTGTATCTACTAGGCCTACTACTCTAATTGTATTGTCTGCTCCTATCCCAGCCCTTACACCTACCTCCATTCCACCTCCCAGCCTGGTCATCACTAAGGAAATAGTTGATATACTTGTCCAATGTCTTTCTGACTCCACACTGATCACAGTATCTGTACATCAATTAGTCAAGACCATGTAGGAGACAATTGTGGGGGAATTCACTTACAAGAGTACTTTTACTCAAGTGCATCTTTGTTGGGAGTTTATGTCTATGTGATGCCTTGATAAAGGCAATGTTCAGCTATTCCTAAATGAGCTGATATGGTACTACAAATGGTGAATGAATCTTTACCTTTCATGAACTTCTACTGCTGGGAAATTATAGGAATGACTGGAGAAGACAGCAATATCATTCCTGATCCTCCTCTCCTCCCAGAACAACTAGCAGAGAAATCCATCATTGATCCTATACTCTATGATGCCTACAACAACCCTTCTTATTGACAATATATCCTTAATGGAGAGGTTTTATTCATGCTCAAGAATTGTAGTCCTGACATCATCGCTAATGGATAGAAGCTAATAGACAATGATGAAGAAGGAATCCTCTGGTGACATCCTTTCTTGGATCATCATTCTGATACACTAATGTGCATCATCATAACAGGGATCGCACAAGGAACATATCAACAAGGCAACATGACTCCTAATATCCAAATAGCTCTTGACACACTCAACAGCCATTCATTGCCTCCTCTCCCTCCTCTATCTCCTATGTTATCCTATTATGACAATGCTCCCAACTCACCTCCCTGTCCTATTCTACTGCTGCTTCCTCTAGCTGAGGAAACCATGGATTATACTACAAACATAAGCAAATCAGCTTGTAATCTCTCATGTAGCTGAAGTGTCTCACCAAGAACTAAAGCTACTGACTACTCTCAATCAAAGTATATGCAATCCCCTAAACACTATTAAGGAACTATGACTATGCATTTCTATTCTTACTCTTATGTATTCCATTCTATGATCCTGATGATCAACTTCTTAATTCCTGAGCCAACATCAGTGAATGTATTATTAGTAGTACTTTGACTCTATTGGTTTCCTTACTTCTTCTTATCAGAACCCTGATAGACATTCCTAACTTCTTAAATGCCTATTTTGTGAATGTATTATTAGACATTTCGATATTCATTTCTTCTCTCTTTCTTACCCTTTATTCCTTGACCTCCAAATGATATGACTGAACCACCTCTGGTAGATAGGATTATGCCCCACCTCACCTTAGCCTCATGTATGAGGAACTTTACTATATTATGTTCTATAGCTTAAATGAGTAGAAAGAAAAATCTGTATAGATCTAGATAGAATGTATATATAGTGAAGAGGTGTCCCATGGAAGCCTTAGCTTCCATCCTCTTTGGTTACTCATCTGCATAACTCCTAAGAAGTCTTTCACACTCTTCTCTGATTGACATACTGTATACGTTGACCTCTGTATTGCAGAACTACATCAAGATGTCTCATGATATAACTCTATTGGATAGAGTTATCTTCTATATGAGTATTAATCCTATTCTTGCCTCATATCCCATAGTAGACAATACTTGAGTCACACTTGAGAATTGATTTGAACTGGATGAGTATCTAGGTCAGATCTGGTCATTTGATCTAGCAAGAGAAGATGAAGAGCATGGAAGACTTCACCTCTGTCCCTTCAGGATAGGACTTGTGCAGTCAGCTTCTCTTTGACATCTAGTAAGTCACGGTCATGACAGAAAACTACTGATGTTTTAGAGATAGGTGCTCATTGCCCTATGGGAGTAAGGTCCTGCCAATAAGCACTCATAACATGAGCTCCAATCTTGTTAAGCTAAATTAGCTGTCATGGGGGTAATAGTCAATAACAATGATTACAGGAGTGCTATGATACAATCTCTACCTTGCTGATTGTCTACCTACACCTCAATTCAACTCTCAGCTGCTATGCTCCATCCATTTCTTCAACACACTATTGAGTCTGACATACTGCTGATTTTAATTAGTGACAAGTGGGATTGGACATGCCCTGACCAATCTAGGGCCAATGCTAAGCCTGAAGCTGATGATGTATTGATGCTACAGGGTGGTAATAGTGCTAAGCTAAAATAGAAAGAAAAAGGGAAGAAAAAAGGACTCTGCTGGAATTGTGGTGGTGACTACTAGAAGAGGGAGTATACTCTTCCACCTAGGAAGAAGAAGAAAGAGGGGGAGAAGAGCAGGATCATATCTAAGCTAGGCCCAAGTGCAAATATGGTAATCAATGATGATGATTGTGATTGTTCCTTCATAGTGGAGGAGCTTTCTGATGATGACTTAAGTTGGTCTGAATTCAAGCATAAAGGGGAATCTATGAGAGAGTTAGAGGACTGGTCTAATGGAGAATTCTTGGAGGTCACCAATGAGGTCTTGAACATCAATATCAAACTGATTTCTTCAATGCAAATTGAAATTTTCAATTCTGGAGCAACTACCCACATCACTCTATTGTGATCACTTCTCTAATTTTGAATCCATCTCTTCTCAACCTCTTCATGCTGCAAACAAACAAGCATTCAGTGCTGTTGGAAAGGGCA
>KQ963249.1:34432-48651 GCA_001563735.1 Leucoagaricus sp. SymC.cos | reverse complement strand
AGTTAGAAGTAAGGAACATCAATGATCTTAAGATAAGACCATAACAATGGGAGAGAGACCTAGACTTAATGGCCCAAGTGCTTATATATGGCAAAATTAACTAGCTGGATTTTTTCAGCAGTCACAATATGAGAAGTGAGGAGGGAGATCTCTTTATATACAGAAACACAGGAGTCAACCTGAAGATTGACCTTAGCAAGAGACTGGTCAGCAATGCCAACCAGAAAAGGAAAAGTAGAGGAGGGAACTACCTCCTCAGACTTGACAAGGATTTGATATCAGAAAGACCTGGCAACAGTTGACTTGATCTTCCTATAGGAGGGCAGGAGAGGAATGGAGGCCTGATGTATCACAATAATGTGATCAGACAGTAAGTCAGAGACTGTCTTGGCCAAATTGACTAAGGTAGTAACATCATGAATAGTATCAGTATATGACCTTTTGGGGGCTAGAGCTGAAGAGAGGATAGGGCACCTTGGAGACCTAGGTGGCTGGAGAAGAGCTTGAGGATGGGGGGCCCCAGGACAAGCTGTGGCCTCTGAAGGAGGTACATACATAGATAGAGAGGAAGGAGGCATCAGATTAGCTGACTCAGCTGACCTGCAGGTCTGGGGGTCTGGAGGTGGCTGGGGGATAAGTGAGGCAACTAACCCTATCAGATGAGGAGGGGAGCCTGAGGGAGCAGTCCTAGGTAGAAAGGGCAGCTTATACTACCCTTTAGTAATAGAGCTCTTCACTAATAATCTGAGCCTGTAACTAAGTTGAGCTTTGTCATCTTCAATAGCCTAGAGCTTATCACTCCAAGAGTTAAGCATTGTGGCAATATTGCTAAAAGCCCCCACAAGATTGTGAAAGTTGTCAGCAGAGGGAATGTCCTTGCCAGAGGGAACACCAAAGGAGCCAGGACCAGGATGAGATTGTAGGCAGTGAGTAGGAGTGGGAGTAAACACCAACCTAGGCTCAGCACTAGTGGGAACTTTATAGAACACAAGAGTAAGAGTACTTTCTGGGGTCAGAATGGGAGCACAAGGAATAATCCTCAGTATATAGAGTGTAAGGCTTGCTTGGGAGGCCTTCCTATAAGCATGCTTATCCAGCTTAGACATGGAAGATATGGGGAATTCAGGCTTGGAAAAAGCAGGCATAGAGGGCAAGGACATGTAACTGTCACTCACACTAGTGCTGGAGATCTCTTTATCAAAACCAACATTTCTGACTCAGGAGAGATATGAAGGGCCAGCCTGACTACTACTGGGATTGTCAGACATAGTATAGAAAAATGTATTTTAAAATCTCAATAAATTGATAATGACAGTACATAGAAAAAAAGAGCCTGACAAAGTTATCAATCAAATCTATTACATATAGTTTATGAGAGTTTCAAACTCCATGTAGTGTCTGAAAGGGCAGTATTGACAGGTGGGTTCCTTGGTCAACCCAAAAGAGTAGAGATACTTGACCTCAGTAGCTTGGCCTTAGATTGTCCTGTTATCTAGACTATTGTCTAGACTGAGAAAGATTGTCAGGAATCATTATCTATGAGAACAAATTAGTTATATATATATAAACATTATCACTGTAGTCAGACTTATCATCACTAAGCAATACCATATCAGCATCAACAATTGGAGTGGCAGCAAGAAGAGTAGGAGTAATAGGTAAGGAAGAAAGAAGAGAGACAGTGGGCATAGCAGAACTGTTATGAGAGAAGAAGAAAGCTGAGTCCACTTTTGTGGCAGATGTCAAAGCTCTAAGTTATTTATCCCAAAGCTAGAGAGCTTTCTCACCAGCTGCTTAGTAGTGCATCTTCTTAAACTTGAGTTTCTTGATGAGAGACTCCTTAACCAGGGTGTTAAGGTGTTCTGCCAGTAGATGTGGCAGAACAGCAGACTCAAGAGCATGTGATGTCCTAGCATCATTGATTTTCTGTTAGATAGAAGTACTCTTGACCAAAGTAGAGTTAATTATGATCAGTATTGGGAGCCTAAATATAGAGAAAGCCTGAAAAGACTGGAAAGAGCTAAAAATTACAAGAGATGTAATCTCAGCATTAGCATCTTTGACCAGATCAGTCTGTTGGCCCTTTTCACATTTTCTGTTCTTTTTCTTCTTCTGATTACTGCTATCTTTAGATTGCTATTAGTTTCTAGATTGGTTACTAGAACTAGACTCTTGCCATTGCTGTTGCTGCTATCCTTGCAGATATAATGAAGCAGGCTGTTGCTGAGAGCACTACTGCTACTAGTTGTCTTGTAGCTTACTATGCTGCTACTATTGCTAGTTAGGGTTTTGAGGACTCTTGAACTTCATGTCTTGTCAAGACATATTAGCAATGTAGTTGTGTTGCAACTATTCAGTCATGATGACATTATGCACTATATCAAAAGTAGTTTGTGCAATAGTGTGAGTTTGAAGGAAGATGGAAACAAGTGAATTCCATTTGAAAGAGACAGTGTTAAGGAAATTTATAGCACAAATAAATAGAGATATGATTATAGTGAAAGTCAAATTTTGAAGCATGTTATACAAATCTTCAAGATAGATGAGCTAGATAGATAGCTCAACATTTAGATTAATCTAGAATATTAACATCTTCTGATAATCTGGGTAAATTATTACAGAGGTGCAAATTTCATAAGCAGTCTCAAGATGAGCTAATAAAGTTTCAGTCATAGTTTGACTATGCTGCAATAAGTTTAGAGCTAATTTACTATTGATCATCATGAGACACATGCTATCTATAGTCTCAAAGTGATGGATAGCAGCTATTTTATCAGTGGTAGGAATACCAGTGATGACAGGGACAGGGCAAGCTTGTGTGCCAGTAGCAACATCAAGACTAGTATAAGAGATATCTAGAATAATAGTACAGGTAAGGGTATACCTCATGTAATAGCACCAATTCTGAAAATTCTTGTTTCTGATCAACTTGGGAACAGTGGAATAGATTACAGCAGAAGCCATTGAGAGTCTAAAAACAAAAGACTATAAGCTTCATGACTGAATTAACAAATACAAGCTACAAGTCCTACCAACTATATGCATAGCATAGGAAAATTACAAATTGGGCAAGAAAAAGAGTATGGCAGGACCAACTGTCATATTTTTCAACAAAAACTGACAACCCCAGCATAGCAGCAAGTGTCCAAGACATTCCAGTGATGCCACACTTGGCTAGTCAGAGCTTATAACCTGTTGAAAGCAATACAAAGTGTAATGCAGTGCAAGGGATTGAAACAACTTGTTACTTATGATATAGACAGTTGCAAAGAAATGTTGAAGAGCAAAGAGATATGAGAGAACTTGCTAGTAGAACTTAAGGTGAACATAGAAGTTCAAGCACAAAAGTGTTAATTTATAAAGTAGAAACAGCAGTCCTTATATACCAACTACAAGGGCTGTGTATAATGCCATGAGAGTAACAAAAGGATATTGCATGTACTACTACTAGCAAATAACAAATAATGAGCTATAACTACAGAGTCCTAGGGCATAATTCTATGAACTACATGCAGAGTCCATGCTCATAATCACAAACATAAATGTAGGATACCACTATTGGTATATGCACTATAAATATCATACTGATAGGCACATAGGGCATTTACTTAATTCAACATGAGGTAAGTTGGTTTTGCACCTGTTGCTTGGATAAACACTAAGATCTCCTAAATGATGCATAACAGTAGATCACAGGTCCCTCGGTACATATGCATTCGCAATTGGAAGAAATTGATGGCTAATAGCCTGCGGTTGAAGGGGATTGAAGTTGAATTTCACCATGCAATACCGATGTAACTTGAACATGATGCTCACTCCAACAAAATCAAAGAAAAACAAAGCCTCAGCGGTGAGATGTTAAGCTTCCATGTATATCTAGTAAGGCAAAAGAAAGTGCGAGGGAGGTCTCGGATTAGCAACTGCTCGTTGATTGGCAGGGTCACTTGACGATGATGAACATAGCTGGTGGTGGCTTGTTCGCGGTGACATTAGGCCGCTTTGAGTGCGACGTCATTTAGAGCAGTAATATGTGAAAGAAACAGGTGTACCTACTTAAATTTTCATCGGTCGTAGCTGCCAGGATAATCCTGACTACAACAATGGTCTGTAATCACGATTTCAATTATTCACGATTATGATAATCTTAATCTCGTTCAATCCAGTAGGATTATGAGCTAAAGCTCAGCATTGCACGGCCACTCGCTTGGCAGACTATGATATTCAAAAATTTCACCGGCGGATTGATCGGCTACTCGATGCGATGCAATATTTCTGCAAGCTCTCTCACCTCATCTTAGAATGCTGCCTACCCTGGGAGGATGCCATTCATGTAGATCGAGCAGTTATGTTTGGATCATATTTAAGCGCCGGCATTTTCGGAGCCGTAGCGGTTATACTCGCAGTAATCCACCGTGCTGCTGGTTTTGCCCCACTCCTGAAATAGGTCGATGATTTTTTTGTAGATTAGCTGTCATACCAGTTTTTGATAGCCGGGGTGTACGATTAACGTAGGAGAGGGAAGTCTATGCTTACCGTGTAAAGAGGAAGTACATAATCCCGACTGTAGCCGAATTTCGAATCGAAAAATGTGGTGTCATTATAGTGGAGAAGGGAAGAGGTTGACTTGTGAACAGTATACGCATACTGCGTTCTGTTGGTCGGGTCGAACAGGTGTCATACGATATGTAGTTGGGGTGTCGCGCGGTCGGTTGAGCCTCAGTTAACACACAGCTCAGCCCACTGGTGGTCAAATCGTTGGGCCTGCCATCTGGAAGAAATAGGTTCCGTGAAGAGAAAAGATGCTATATACACATTTTGGCGTTGTACACTTGGGTTAATGATACACAAATCCGCATCTGTTTCACTAGATTTCAAGGTTGGTCGTTAATACAATTGACTACCGCCATGAAGTCGTGATAGTCTGGATGCCCGACGTAACAGTCGTAGCTTGCCTATTTGGGTCCGATTCCCACACAACCTGTCAAACACCAGCGTCAACTCCGAGACTTCTAAGAAGTGGCAAGGTCACACTTACGCTTCCATCCGATTCCTTCTTGATAAACTTGAACTCGAAAGACGTGCTGGCGGGTATGTTCACGGTCGCCTTCCATACCGGGTAATCCGCAGATGAAAGTGCGATCTATTGAAAAGGGTGAAGTTTAATGTGAGCAATTGGCTGAGGGAGCAGGTGAACACACAGCAGAGTTGGGGTCCCAATTGGCCAATTGTGGTATACTTCCCACTAGGAATATGTTTTCGCCAAATACAGTCTCAGCAGTTTCTGCGAAGCTGACTGCAACAGTCCCTCCACCTCCGTTTCCGGGGTTAGAACCGCTCCCAGTTCCCTTCTGACCAGTATGAATCGCGAGGGCACTACGAGCAGGAACAGTCGCTGTGAATTCACCGCCTGAGACCGTGACACTACAAATGAACCGTTAACTCGTCTATTTGAGGCAAGCGAGAACCGTACTTACGAGCCACCTGAGCAACTTTCTCCGTTACTCTTTCCACCAATCACGTCACAATACGAGCCGTCTGCCATACCGCCAGTCACGAATGTAGCACTCCAAGGTGAATCCGCATTGTTGATTGCCACAAACCCAGCAGATCCGCGACCGAAAGCTATTTGCTGAGATTGAGGAGATACCCAGTTGGTCAGAGCTGCCGAACCGACTGTGTTGTGGAACCCGACCATCCCAGTTATGGCGATGAAGCGATGTTGACAAAGCCATCCATTCGCTCCTCCAGTGGTACTACATGTGCCTGCTCCTGTGTCGAAACAGTGTCAGTACTTGAGCTAGGAAAGGAGGTTTATTTGGGATAGGTACCATTGTTTGGTGCACCTGCATCATTGTCAGGGATGGTGTAACTGGAAATGATGGTCGGGGTTCCATAAGGGTGGGCCAATGAGAAAATCGTCGCTGTAATGTATGTGTTCGAAGGAGAGTCGTATCTCAGTGAAGCTCCATTCTGCCAATACTGTCGGCGAGATCGTCGGGATGTATGAAGTCAGAAACGTACTCGTTCTGTGTCGTGATTTGCCACGAAGACATTGGCCTGACTCCCTGATGTCCAACCTCGGTTATCTAGGTTCTGTAAATTCGAGATGCCTCCACCAGAGAATGCGTCCTTGAGGGTGGTTGTGTACCTGAACCTGTTGCAACGCACGAAAAGTTGGTGTTCAGCTCATGGCGAATCACTAGGAAGTCTGACTGCTCACTCTTGTACGTCGCCGTTCCCGACATACTCTGATGGCTGGATAGGTTCACCGGCCCCAAAAATGACTTCTTGTGTGATGTATGGCTTCCTTGAGAGTCTTCCGAGAATGTTAGAAATATCTCCAGCGGGCATATCTAGATATCCACGTTAGTCATGTTCTTCAGTCTATCAATCGTTAATCAATAATTGAACATACGTTTGGCGGCATCCAAACGGAACCCATCAACACCGAGCGACAACAGATCATCACCATACTCGGCTAGTCGACCTCTGACGTACTCCGTGTCCGTTGCTAAACTATTGAGCACGAAAAAACAAGCACAGTGTCAACCAATGTCACAATCGACATAAACTCAAGAACCGATACTCACTCGGCGAGGTTGACTAACTCGCAAGTTTGTACCTCTGCTCTGTTCTGATAGTTCACGATATCATCACCGGGTTCTAAACCGCAATGATGGAAATCTTGGTTTTGGTAGATTCCGGGATAGTTGTAGTGAGTGAAAGAGCTGCCATCGACGCCTGTACCCGAATCAATACCCGCCATATGATTGAATAGCGTATCTAAAAGCAGAGCACATGAATAAACGGATTGTCGATATATAGACAGAGTCGTACCGGCAATTATGTCCACTCCGGCGCTGTGACATGTATTGACCATGCTAAAGGTGGATGATAAGTATTGACGAGCAGGGAGGAAGGGGAGTGTACGGACTTCTGGAACTGAGCTCGGTTGCCGCGTTTGGAGGTGAGATTGTACGAAACAGGCTGATAGTCTGTCCACCATTGAGGCCCGGTGATGTGTTCTTGAGGAGGGCTGACTACTCAAGTCTTAGCTAGGTGTCCGACAATGAATGTCAGGGCAAACGTACCCTGAACGAAACCGTATCCATTCGGACCGATGAAATTGGTACACTCCGCCGCGACGGAGTCCCAGTTCCATTCGAACATCTGTATAATGACTGTCTTGGAGCCGCTAGGCGCCCTCTTGTCATGTGTCGAGTCAAAGTGTGAATTCAGAGGCGATGGTGCCGCAAGGGCCAAAGAGACGAAGGGAAGCAGCGCTTGCCACTTCATATTGCAGACCGAGCACGCAGATGCGAAAGTGAGTTTGGTACCAGTGCAGGGGGGGAGTTGTTGTACATGCTGGTTGCTTTATACTGTATTCATATGAGCGTGATATTCTGCCTCAAATATGTCGAGGGAGTTGCAAACCTTTTTTGAGGCAAGTTGGTTGTGCGCCTGTCGCTTGGATAATACTAAGATATCCTAAATGATGTATGACAATAAATCACAAGTCCTTCAAGACACATGCATTCGCAATTGAAAGAAATTGATGGCTGATAGCCTGCGGCCGAAGGGAATTGAAGTTAGATTTTACCATGCGGTACCGACGTAACATGATGCTCACTCCAACAAAATCAAAGAAAAACGAAGCCTCAATGGTGAGATGTTAGACTTCCATGTATATCTAGTAAGGCCAAGGAAAGTGCGAGTGGAGTCTCGGATTAGCAACTGCTCGTTGATTGGCAGGGTCACTTGACGACGATGAACATGGTTGGCTGTGGCTTGGTCGCGGTGACATCAGGCTTCCTTGAGTGCGACGTCATTTAGAGAAGTAATATGTGAGAGAAACGGGTGTCCTATAAGGGTTTTGGAGTCCCTCCAGGCTCGATTGCTGGGAAGATAATCGAGTCGTGTTGCCTTATTCATGACAAAGAGTCATATAGATCGTGGAAAGACAAGACCAGTGAGCACTGAAAGCGGAGAAATGTGGGGTTGATCTCCGAGTTGTCCAGAATCCTGGAATCAATTCGATGGTTCCGCAGGCCAAGAAGCGCTAACTCCGTGAATCTTCATTTGCTTAGATGTGAAGGTTTATGTCCATGTCCTTATTTTTGGATGCTCGCGTATGTCGCGTGGACAAGGACCACGTGGACAGATGAGCGTTTTTGAGGTCAATTGATCAGTTTTTCTGCCAACACAAGAGAATATAGGAGCGTCAAGGATCTGCATACAGAGGTGGAAGAAAAAACAGTCGGCTGACCGGAGAGGAAAGAAACAGCTGTGGGAAATCCTGCCACGTGGTCTGATACCAATGACGTCGTCAGGTCATGCGTAACACGTTTATTCCCTTCGTCTCTCAAGATTTCTCTTTGACATGAACATGTTCAGGAATTTTGCTAGAGTGACACGAACGACGCGTCCAATCTCACTGACAGCTCGTAGCTCTGTCAGTCCTTTTTGAAACCAGCACCGAAATGCACTGAATTCATTGAATATACAGCTTCTTGGTCCGACTCGTACCATTGTTTCCTACACGTCGCGAACTGCAGTACGGGCAAAATATTTCCAAAAATGCAGGTCCACACTCTTGACTAGATACTCCTCCACTGCATCAGGCGACAATCCGGCGTCGGAATCTTCCTCGGAAGCACCAGAGGCTCCTCAAGACGTTCCTTGGCTAGAGCTGCTTGAGTCCGCAGCCAAAGCCCCCTGGCTCACGTCGATCCCTCCGGACCACCAAGACCGACTCAAGCGCTCTTATTCTCTGCTATTTTATGTCATCCTATATCTCGGTCGACCATTATCCAAGGATCCGACTCAAGCAGAGGAGGCGACTCAGCAATTCTTACTCGTAAGTCTCACCCTCGTGCTTTGAGCAACAACAATCTCAGATAATGTGAAATTACCTCCTTGCTGTCTTTCATAGGCCTTCAACTCAGCTCCGGTGCCCCCAGACTCTGAAGTTGGGCGAGCACGATATGCGATTGGACTTCTCACCAAAACTATCACGAAGGATATTACTTCTATTCCTGATACTTCACCTCTCCGCACACAACATGCCCAGATCTTTGCTCTGACCGACGCTTTGCTCCCTTTGTGCGAGGTCCATCTGGACGGTGTAGCCCAAGGAACCCCTCCGACGTCAGGCGAGATCGTCGACGAAGGCAAATGGCAAGAGTTCTGGTCCAAAGCACAACCTGTTGTTCTTGCACTAGGAGAGGAGTTGGACAAGGAAGGATATGGTATTAGTGAAGAGCTGGTGAAGGAAGCTCAAGCGGAGCAGGAGCGGAAAGAGCGTGAGGCTGCCACAGCCGGTGGAGACAATTAACGTCTCGGAGATTATACCTGCCCGAGCCAGTGGACTTATCTTTGTTGCCTACTCGCATCCGGAGTCTGAGGCTCGATAACGTCGACATGTCGTAACAAATTCCAGCGAATGAGTTTCTGGCAGCCTTTCATTGTAACAGCGTTCCTTACATTGAATGAATTTTGGATGTTGGCCGACCTTGGACTATTTTATGGGATCTTTCCTTGCAGTTCAACTTATCTTCTGAGGGAATTATCGCGACTAACTGCGTTCCATGGCCCAAGTCTACCGCTTCACTGGTCCTCGCTATAACAACCGTGACATAGACGGTTGCCGACGCGCCATCTGACGAACTCACAAAATCCTCAACTCGACGTCCCAGTGCTCTCTTCATTGCGACTCAGGTGTTGGCTTTGCCCGTCGCCACAATTTCCGATTCATAATCAAAGAGGCCTTGGGTAGAAATGCTGTTAGAAACGTTGCCTATCAGCGTTTTATCTGCGCTGTACATAAACACGATCTTGCAGGATCCCAGACGGGATCCAATTATGACTGGACTTGAAGAGTGCCTGTGTCCTTGCCTTGGTTCCCATGACGAGCGAAAACTCGGAGATGGGTTGTGATCTTTCGAGGATTGTGTTCCACCGTATGTTTCGTCGATGTTCTCTAATTCCAATGGCCAGAGCTATGGAATATCACGTCTGATTTCATTCAGCGAATACCATACTCAGATTACCCACCCCTCTCGGAGCTTCTGTTGATAAGCGCATGGATGGATATTCTTCAACGCCATTTCATTCGATCAGCCTTGTCCGGCTGATGCCGGCGTTGTCTGTGCTGTCTCCAAATCTATTACTACATCACTCCCACCACTTTCCACACTCCCACCGGAACCAATGAACCATAGCTCTATCGGGCCGTCCGTTCTCAAGGTCAACCTTGGCCTTAAGCCTCATCTTTCTCAAACCGGACTGCTACTTCAACGCTCTTCTCGATGCCAGTAGTCCCTGCACCCGCCAAAGTTTTGGTCACCGGAGCCAATGGCTACATCGCGATGTGGCTCGTTCGGCTCTTACTCGAGCAAGGTTATTACGTCAGGGGAACAGTTCGCACATCTGATAAGGGGAAGCACTTGACGGAGTACTTTGGTAAGAGAGGGTTTGGACCAGATAAGCTCGAGATTGTCGTTGTAGAGGATATCGCAAAGGCGAGTGTCCAAAACCTTGTGAGATAGTACCATCGGTTAAACCCTGTGATTCAGGAAGGAGCATTCGACGAGGCGGTCAAGGGTGTTGATGCTATCGAACATACGGCTTCGCCTTTTGTCGCAAATATCGTTGATCCTCAAGGTGCGTATTCGATTTCCTCGCCCATGTACCCTCGCATTTAAGAGCTGTGAAGGCTATATCAAACCAGCCGTTCAAGGAACTGTTGGTATTTTGCAGAGCGCTCTCAAGCATGCGTATGTTCACAATTATATTATCATCACACTCCTTCTCTGACAAAGACCGATTGCAGACCGAATGTAAAACGAATCGTCATCACGTCCTCATGCGGCGCCGTTATGGCACCCCCATCCAAGCCCACAGTGTTCACCGAGAAGGACTGGAATCAAGACTCGATCGATGATGTGGAGAAGAACGGCGTCAATGCGATTGCCATGTCCAAGTATCGCACTTCTAAGACACTCGCTGAAAAAGGTCAGGCACTCGTAAATCTCGAAAGACTCTCTGTCGAATGGATTGTATTGCAGCTGCTTGGAAGTTCTATGAAGAGAACAAGGCGAACGTCAAATGGGAACTGGTGGTGATCAACCCGCCATTCGTAAGTCTTCCTACTCCTCCGTCAAACGCTCCTGTTCGGTTATAATGTTTAAATGCCAGGTCTTTGGTGTACGTCGCTTGCTCACCTGAAACGTTGAACTTTTGCTGATGGAGCATACAGCCTCCGATCCACGAAATCACGGGCGGTCCAGCCAAACTCAATACTTCGCTCAAGTCCTGGTACGACGTCATCGTTGGCGATGGCCCCAAAACGCAGGAGCTCTTCTATGCCTCAAATTCCTGGGTCGACGTTCGCGATACCGCTCTTGGACACCTATTGGCAATACAGACGGAAGCCGCCGCTGGTGAACGTATAATCATATCATCAGGTAATAACGATCATCTGGTTCATGTTGCGCGCAAGCTAACAACACCTCATCTATGCCTAGGCTCGTACGTATGGCAAGACTGGCGTAAGTAGTGGACTCCCCGTCTCCGGGTGAAATGCTGAATCTAGTTTTGTTGCTTCTAGTCGACGCCGCGAATAAAATCCAGCCTTATCCTCTTCCTAATCATCCGCCTGTGAAAGGTATCCCTGGTCTGGAGAAGACGTTCAACATTCAGTATAATACGGAGAAGGAGGGGAGGATTTTTGGTATAAAGCTGAAGACCATGGAAGAAACTACTCGGGACACGTTGGAGGACTTCGCAGCAAGGGGATGGTGACCTGTCAGAGTTAGAGGTGTGATCAAGGAAGAAGATTGCCTTTAGCACATTGTGCAATTGAAATGAGTCTTCCCTATTTGTAGACTTTGCGCTAATGTTCCATTACTTTCAACGATTGAATGCTAACTAAAACATCGAGTTACTCTTTTCTCATGAAGGGATTGGATATGATGGCAGTCATGGCGGTCCCCGTCAGTCCGTGCATTGCTTCAGAGATGATTCCCTTCAAGGCTATGACCGTTCACGTACAATTGTGAGCATGATGCATGTGCGATGGCCTGAAGCGATCGAACTTCCTCAAGTATCAGCTATGATCACCATGAGGATATGATACTCTTAACTACAGCAAAGTAATCAATAATTCTATCTCAAGTTGGAAGCAACACCGGGGCACCACTCACCTACGGCGAACATACCTCACGTCGAACTGGTCCAACCTCTCCCCTGTCGTTTCATCTTCAGGGTACTCTGCCGGGCTCCGTCGCTCTCTTCCGTGTTTCACCTCATGAAGCGCAAGCGAGATAAATGAGCGTTAGCCGTCGTCAGCTACCTCAGGCGCCCAGAAAAATTCTGCTATTGACTGAAATGTTACGAATGTCTTAACTTCGCCATGCCCTCCTCACGCCCTGCTATCCTAGTTGCTGTTATTGTATTTCACAGCCTAGCGGGACCCAAAACGCTTAAGAACACGAGGCAGTTAGCCTTCGTCCTCATATATGCGCAGTTTTCATAAACTCTGAAACTGTCGCGTTGCACTCGACAGACTCCGAAATGAAGTAGGTCTCCGTTCATTTACATAGAGTCATGTTGTGGTCATGGGTATCAGTGCCGCGGGCGTTTGAGTGCGCCACTACGAGAGAGAGATTACCTATAGTGTGCGAAGCAATTACACCTGACTGTTTTTTTTCTCGCATTGACTAAGGTGACTCAGTTAGAGCAGAAAATGAAAACATATTGCAGTTTTGTGCCATGTTGAAGCTTGCCCGATGTACCAGGATATTCACTTGGTGAAACATTGTTTGTAAAGCGCTCGCTATAAACGGTTGAGGAACGAAACAGATCATATGCCCTTGCAAACATACAAACATATGCGATGCTAATTCACTAACCCAAACTGCACACTGTGCCGCTTCTCAAGCATTACCTGGTGATATTATCCACCTTTCAAGCAGCTCAAACACAGGACTTCTGACATGCAGCAATGACGCACGCGCGTTAACTCGACCTATTTAAGTTATGCCCACTCACCCAAATGACGAAGTCTAACAAACACCTCCCTCTCCAACGCCAAAACCCAGAAATATTGACAACACAATCCGTTCAATCTCACGTTACACGACTCTTTTTCTAGACGCCCCCGCCTTCTCTTACTTTTCTAGCTTGATGGAACAAGCAACTCGAGCATCTACCGCCAACAAGAGTACCCCTGTTCTCGCTCTTGTAGCAAGCTGAAAATGATAGCGGTAGAGCCTTGACCTCGAGGAGAACCTCCCGCTCAATTTGTGAGGCGTACACCACGGTCGCACTCTGTTCGGTGGGTGTTAATATTGTCTGGTCGGGACTAAGGGTACGAATATAGCAATCTTGGCACAACGGATCCAAGTTACCCAGCCAGTATCAATGGTCGCATGGACGCGTAAGTATTGGTGACTGTAGAAAATTTCCAGCCTTTCGATCTAATTTCTGGATAAACTTCATCCTCATCAATTTTGATAAGTTGGTGTGTATCTAAGCCTCTTTCCTTTTTTTGGCCATTACCCTTCTCTTCCTTTTTATTTTTTGTGTCACCCACACCGCTATCTGGCCGAGTGCGTAGAGATTGAAGGCTGAAAATCTGTATTTTACCAATCTGGCGTCTGATACAACCAATACAGTATGTGGATTGCCAATTCAGGATCCGCCATTGAAGCCTATCAGTGGGTCTCACTTATCAACATGGAGGCGAACCAGAACTAATTTGTAGAGCCGATCCAACCCACAATACCAGTATCTCTTTGTGCACTTCGGTCCGGAGAAGCTCTCCGCGCCTGTGTATAACCAAAGGGTATAAATGAGGTATAGTTCTATAAGAACAACATCGGGTATACTATCGTGATATCAAGCCCCTGGTCTGCCAGTACTGTTACATATTGCTCATGATATCAGCGACCTTTGAAAAAAGGACCAGTGGTACATGAAGTTCTTCCAGGATGTGGAGACCATAATACCCATCTAGAGAATGACGGAGGTTCATCAATCTTAGCCTTCATAGAAAGATGCTGTTCCTCTAGAAAGCAGCTTGGCAAAGCTTGTAAGTCTCATGGATAGCCATCTTCTCGGTACAGCCGTCCTGTGGTCAGTGTTAAGTTAATATTCGCTTAGAAGCTTTGAATGAGATGTTTCAAGTGTAAGGTATGCCACCAATTTGAGGGCATTAA
>KQ963249.1:14309-33327 GCA_001563735.1 Leucoagaricus sp. SymC.cos | reverse complement strand
TCAAGTTGGAAGCAACACCGGGGCACCACTCACCTACGGCGAACATACCTCACGTCGAACTGGTCCAACCTCTCCCCTGTCGTTTCATCTTCAGGGTACTCTGCCGGGCTCCGTCGCTCTCTTCCGTGTTTCACCTCATGAAGCGCAAGCGAGATAAATGAGCGTTAGCCGTCGTCAGCTACCTCAGGCGCCCAGAAAAATTCTGCTATTGACTGAAATGTTACGAATGTCTTAACTTCGCCATGCCCTCCTCACGCCCTGCTATCCTAGTTGCTGTTATTGTATTTCACAGCCTAGCGGGACCCAAAACGCTTAAGAACACGAGGCAGTTAGCCTTCGTCCTCATATATGCGCAGCTTTCATAAACTCTGAAACTGTCGCGTTGCACTCGACAGACTCCGAAATGAAGTAGGTCTCCGTTCATTCCCATAGAGTCATGTTGTGGCCATGGATATCGGTGCCGCGGGCGTTTGAGTGCTCCACTAGGAGAGAGAGATTATCTATAATGTCCGAAGCAATTCCACCTGACTGTTTTTTTCTCGCATTGACTAAGGTGACTCAGTTAGAGCAGAAAATGAAAACATATTGCAGTTTTGTGCCATGTTGAAGCTTGCCCGATGTACCAGGATATTCACCTGGTGAAACATTGTTTGTAAAGCGCTCGCTATAAATGGCCGAGGGACGAAACAGATCATATGCCCTTGCAACATACAAACATATGCGATGCTAATTCACTAACGCAAATTGCACACTGTGCCGCTTCTCAAACATTACCTAGTGATATTATCCACCTTTCAAGCAGTTCAAACACAGGACTCCTGACATGCAACAATGACGCACGCGCGTTAACTCGACCTATTTAAGTTATGTCCACTCACCCAAATGTCGAAGTCTAACAAACACCTCCCTTTCCAATGCCAAAACCCAAAAATATTTACACAATCCATTCAATATCACATTACGCGACTCTTTTTCCAGACGCCCTCCCCTTCTCTTACTTTTCTAACTTTCTAGCTTGATGGAATAATAGCGGTAGAGCCTTGACCTCAAGAAGAACCTCCCGCTCAGTTTGTGAAGCCTACACCATGGTCGCACTCTGTTCGACGGGTGCTAGGATTGTCTGGTCGAGACCAAAGGTACGAATATAGCAATCTTGGCACAACGGGTCCAAGCTACCCAGCCAGTACCAACGAGCGCATAAACGCGTAAGCATTGGCTACTGTAGAAAATTTCCGGCCTTTCGATCTAATTTTTGGATAAACTTATCCTCATCAATTTTGATAAGTTGGTGTGTATCTTTCCTTTTTCGGCCATTTATCTTCTCCTCCTTATTATTTTTTGGGTCACCCACGCTGCTATCTGGCCGAGTGCGTAGAGATTGAAGGCTGAAAATCTGCATTTTACCAATCTGGCGTCTGATACAACCGATACAGTATGTGGATTGCCAATTCAGGATCCGCCATTGATGGTTAATGAAGCCTATCAGTGGGCTCGAGCTCGAGCTCAGGGAATCTGAAAAGAAGGTGAACACAGCTCAAGACTTGTCCACCAACATATGCCCCACTTATCAACATGGAGGCGAACCAGAACTAATTTGTAGAGCCGATCCAACCCACAATACCAGTGTCTCTTTGTGCACCTCGGTCCGGAGAAGCTCTCCGTGTATAAATGAGGCATATTGCTATAAAAACAACACCGGGTATACTACCGTGATATCAAGTCCCTGGTCTACCAGTACTGTTCCACATTACTCATGAGATCAACGATCTTTGCAAAAAGGACCAGTGGACCATGAAGTTCTTCCAGGATGTGGAGACCATAATACCCATCTAGAGAACAACGGAGCTTCACCAATCTTAGCCTTCATAGAAAGATGCTGTTCCTCTAGAAAGCAGCTTGGCAAAGCTTGTAAGTCTCATGGATAGCCATCTTCTCGGTACAGCCGTCCTGTGGTCAGTGTTAAGTTAATATTCGCTTAGAAGCTTTGAACGAGATGTTTCAAGTGTAAGGTATGCCACCAATTTGAGGGCATTAAGAAAGACATGCCAGCACCTTTTCAAAAGCAATTTATCCATACATGGTTATTATACCAAGGACACAAGTAGTTAATTCTCTCAACTAAAGCGAGATCCTGAAACTCATTAACAAGACTTATGAAGGGATGAAAAAAATGAGGCGTTGAGACGATCAAAGGAAGCAGTCTGAAGGTGTCGTCCCCAGTTTTTCAAGTTCACGATTAGAATTTATGACGCTCCAATGGAATATGAAGTTATCCGAATTCAATTGTTGTTTGCAGTCTTAATGCTTGTTCCCTTTCATCACGAAAATGTTATGCGCCAGATGCTCCAGATGAGGAGTATCCGGGTACGGTTGCGTATATGATACGTACTTGCAGCTAGATCTGACAACATATTCACTCATCTGGCGCTTAATGTTTTCGTGACGAACCTAGTGAAAGAGTTCACATTCCCACGTGTGCGCCGCAAGCGCCGTGCGGTATATTAGACGCGTATTCAGCCTAAGGATTGAATCACCTCTGTATTTCCTCTGTATTTCGCCTAAGGATTTCGCCTAGTCCCAGCCTAGTAACGTCCCTCCTACTCTTCTAAATCTCTTCCCTCGTACCTCGTATTATTCACGATGCCTGAGGTCAACCACTGGCATTTCTTTGAGAATGCCAACTCCTTCGCCTTAAACGGTGGAAGTTATGGGACTATCGTTAATATCAAGCATTTCACCCTTAGGGCGGCAACTGTTTTTGTGAATAGCTGTCCTTTACATAGTGCGACTGGCGCTCATGCCGAGACGCGGGAGACTGAGAGCGCCGATGCTTCTTATTCGTCTGATGTGGAAGATCCCGCGCCGAGCCCTGCACCTAATGTAAACTCCGCCCGCGCAAGTACAACTCATGCTCGTAGCACTCAGCCACGGGCACGCCGAAGACGATTTCACGCCCACAAATCTCCACGCTCAGGATCCGGGAGCACCACGAGGCATCGATCTCAATATTGAACGGCGCTGGATGGATCAACTTCGGACACAGGTAAGCACAACTCGGCCGATAGATGAAAAGATGAGTGACTGATTCAACCCCTCTTAGTCATCCCCTTCTACAGACCCGCACCCGAACGGCGTGTTGAAGTGCTGGGGTTGTCATGAGCCTGAGGCAGGACCTCAGCTGCTCCCGATCTATGCTCCCAATCCACAATTCCCCTCTCTTGAGCTACCCTTCTCTCATACTTCTTTGATCATTCGCCCGGCATTTATCCGACTTGAACGAGCAGGTGTTTACAGCCATATTACGATTTCGAAGAATATGTGTTCTTTCGATCTCTTGCTGTTTTCTATCAAATCTACTCGCACTTTATCGACTTGTCTAATTTATCAATTCGTTTCGATGCTCTCGATACTCTTTACAGTATTTGTCACTGCTCATGATTATGTACACCATATGCATTTGTTTGTTCGAGGGCTTCATGTGAAGTTCTTGTAAGCTGCTCTGGTCGATCTGCCTTTGTGATAACGCTAGGACCTGTATTATTGCTTCGTATGTTTCCAGGATCGAAACGTTACTTTTGCTGAACTTCCTGACGTGGCATGACCGTCTGTCAGACTGAACGGACTCGCCTTTTTGCGAGGTCAATCACACCAGCATTGAGAATTCTGCACTTTGGTTTATTTATCAGTATTCTACCTTGAAGATCGATCATGTGACACTTATATAAACCAAAATTCAAATTCAATATCCGCAATCGCTATTCCCCAACTCCACCAGAGCCGTTTATGGTCCGATCGATCTGATATATAGATAAAAGTTACCTTGGCGCATGGTTCACTCGCACTCTACTTGGCAGTCCAGAACGCAGTTTGTACTCTGAAGAAAGGGGAATTCTGTTGAAGGGACTTATGTAATCGTGAGAGGAGAGTGTATTGGGAGGCAAAAGGACGAGGAATACAGGAAATTATCTAGGGTTTTTATATGTTTTCTACATCTACCACAGAGAACAATGGAAGATTATTAAACAATGAGTGCTACGGTGGAATGTGTCATCGTGTCGTGTGTCGCTGCTTGTGTCGCGGACATTTCACGATTGTCCTAATATGGAAATCAAATTCCAACATGCCGTTTATGGTCCGATCGATCTGATATATAGATAAAAGTTACCTTGGCGTATAGTTCACTCGCACTCTACTTGGCAGTCCAGGACGCAGTTTGTACTCTGAAGAAAGGGGAATTCTTGATGAATTATTTCGATCGCAGATGTTTTGGTCCAGATAGATTCGGGATCGTTGCTGTGGAAGATATTGTAGCTGTACGTCGGATCCTGCTTGAGGAGATTTCTAGAGCTGATCATGAACTAGGAAGGGGCACTTGATGAGATGGTCAAGGGTGTTGATGCGGTTGTGTACACTGCTTCTCCCTGCTCTACCGATATTGGTAATCCTCAAGGTGCGTTCCTCATCCAAAATATTCTTCCTGCACACTGACATGATAATGAATCCATCCAGACTTTATCCGACCCGCAACAAAAGGAACCCTTGGTATTCTGCGGAGTGTCCTGCGTTACGTGAGTTCCCCTGTTTTAGTCTGGAAATATTTAGAAGGAATAATACTAACACTGACCTTTCAAGCACATCGTCTTGACTTCCCCATGCTATGTTGTCATTACTTCGACCACGACACCACGAACATTCTCGGAGCAGGACTGGAACATGGCCTCAATCCAGAACGTGGAGAAGAATGAGGCTAATGCTCCCGTAATGGTCAAATACGGCGCCTCAAAGACTCTTGCAGAGAGAGGTTCAAGTTCGCTTGTCGTTCTTCTCTCCACGCTCGTATAGTGCTTCTTAACAGCCAATCAGCGGCTTGGGAACTATATGAACAGAACAAATTGCACATTTGGTCGTACTTAATCCTTGCTTTGTGAGTAATCCCAACTCATGCCTTCGTTGATACGCTTCTCACCGACTTCGGCCTACTCAGGTCTTCGACGTAGGTGTTCATCGTTGCCAGGGGCCGCACCACGAATAACCACTATTTAATCACGGACACCCATTTACGAGATATCACCGGCGGACCAGTTAACCTCAATACGACTCTCAAGTTTTGGTACGATGCTGTCCTGGGTGAAGGGTCGAAGTCCAAAAAGTGCTTGTCAACTTCGAGTGTCGAGGATGATGTTCGTGATGCGGCATTAGCGCATGTTTTCACGTTACAGAAAGAGGTGGCAGGCGGTGAACGGATTATTATAGCCGGTGGTGAGTGACCCTCATACTACGATATACCCTCACATTTACCTTCAATTTCAAACTCGTTTATTTGGCAAGAGTGGCGTACGTCAGTCGCTCTCTTTCGTGATCTCGAACACTGATATGTTACTCTTTACACTATTCATCTCGCTCCTAGCGTGACCCGCAAGGTGATATGATCATATCAAACGACCGCACAAATGGTCGGGTGCAGGGGATTGGCGGCGATAAGCGGCCAACCCCCGGTTTGTGAGGCCGAAAGAGAATGCGGACGGCTCCCCCGTGCACGTGCGCTCGACTTTGGTTCACCGTGCGGTCGTTTGAGTTCTGAATCTGTTATACACGGGGTTGAGGTGGGCGGGAAAATTTAGGAGAGATTTCGACGCCTTACGCGCTCGAAATCGAAGTATCAAGGCAAGAGGGTGTAGTAACTCTTGTTTAGGTGACATACTCTTTGTGACAGGTCATTTGGTCACGATGAATCGCACTCGGCTCGTTCCTCGCCAAGTCCTCTACGTTGACATCGTGAACACTATAAAACCTTGTTCACTTCCCGACCATCCACTTTCTAAAGGGTTTCAAGGACTAGAGAAGGCTTGCGTCACTCAGTATGATAGAAAAAAGCAAGAGAGAATTTTTTATCTAACATTGAGAACAATGGAAGAGACTGCACGGGATATACTTCCAGGTTTCAGTGCAAGGGGGTGGTGACGTCTCCCTTGGCTCATGGGGAGAGGGACTTGACCTGAGAAGAAGGCTTGGTAGATTTTTTTGGTCTCAGTACGAGGTACAGGAATGTACGTATACTATGCCTTATCCCATTCATTGAGCATCTTCATCGGAAGAACGATGTCATGACTGCAGAGTTAGTTGAAGGATGATGAGGCTGACAGAACTCAGGAACGTCTGGTGGAGCCATTCTGTCGCGGCCTCCTGGAGTAGATCACAGAGCAGTCGTATCGCTCACCAGCCCCTTCGAGCGAACTCCTGAAGCGTGTCCCTCACCATCGTCTCCATTGACCTCAATGTCGCCTTCGTCATCCCCAAAATTTGCTCTTGTTTCTCCGTCTTGAAATGAATCAGGTACTTCTTTTCTTGACCTGGCATTCCTTCCGGAGGTGAATGATTCGGTAGTGGGTATGGTTTAAGAGTTCTAGCGACGTCAACTGAAGGTATAAAAGTATCAGTTTCTCTAATTCATGATCCCGTTGGAGTTCACTCGCCTATGTCTTGCCAGACAAACGGATCTGCCAAAAGTCAGAACGTCAGCAAAAAAAAACAAAGGTTATATGACAATAGACTACCTGTACCAACTGTCAGGACAATTCTTTCACCACATGCAGCTTCCTTCTGTAAAGCTAGCACATGTGCAAGCGCCATGTCGCGAACATCTACCCAACAACTTGACTTATAAAGGAGTTCTTTGGATTGGGAGGAACTATTGACGAGCACGTCATAGAGCCATTTCTCGGACGCATTGAGGTTGGTGGGTCCACCAGACACCTCGTGAATAGGAGGCTACAGGACGAGGTCATGAATACAAATTGGTTTGACTGAGAGGACGGGGGCCCTAACTCCAACTACAACTGGTGGGTTCAGGACTACCAGATCCCAATTGGTCTTCGACTTGTTCTCTGCGAAGAAATCCCAAGCAGCTGTGACGCCGTTAAAACAGGGAATGAGAGTGGACACGGTGAACCGAATACCTCTCTCTGCAAGCGTCTTTGAAGCACGATAACCTGACGTCGGGTTAGCGTTTTTGCCATTCATTTTGACATCTTCTACTGATGCAGTGTTCCAGTCTTCTTCGGAGAAAAGCCTAGGTTCAGTGGGTTGGACCATGATGGCGGCACCAGACGAGGTTATGACAATTCGCTTGAGGCTTGATCTTTGAAAGATTGATTAGTGGAGGCTGGTGTTGGATGGATAGGAGCACGTACCCATTCTTGAGCGCACTCCGTAGGATACTCAATGTCCCTTCAACGGCGGGTTTGATGAAATCTGTAATTGTCCAGAACATCAATCGGTTAATCAAGTAAAGCAACCCAATTAGCTTACGTACCTTGGGGATCAACGGCTTCGAGTGCAACGGGAGAAGCTACGTGCTCGATAGCATCGACTCCCTTCACGGCTTCGTCAAATGCTCCTGGTTTCGTCAACACAAGTCAGTCTGAGAGCAAAAGGGGCATTTAGGTAGTCAACGTCGTACCTTCGTCATGTCGTCAACGACAACAATCTCCAGCTTATCATGACCAAACCCTCGCTCCCCAAAATAATCCTGCAAGTATTTTCCTTTGCTGGCAGAACGAACGGCTCCTCGAACAGAGTATCCCTGTTCAAGCAACGTTCGAACCACCCATATGGCAATGAAACCACTGGCGCCGGTTACCAAGACCTTAGCTGGTGAAGGAGCGATGGTCATGGTCGAAATTGGATGGAAGATTAGTACTGAGTGAATGCAGGACTCTTCACAGCTGGTTTATAATTCGTCACGGGACGTATCCGAGTCAGGGGGAATTGTGCGGTCACCGATGAGGACATGCCTAGGTGACGAAGTCAAGCGGCAGAACTGTCGATAGCGGGTGCATGGGAAAGGGATGTGACTTGAACACATTCTGTGAGGCGAGGGCGAGTCCAAAGATGACTTCAGGTGGATGCGCCATGAAGAGGCGGTGGGAAATCGGCAGAAATCGGCGTGGTAGAAGACTCGGCGAGGAACTAGCCGAGTGCGATTTCTCGCAAACAAGTGACTTGTCACAGGGAGTATGTCACTAAACAAGGGTCACTACACTCTTGCCTTGATACTTCGATTTCAAGCGCGCAAGACGTCGAAATCTCTCTTCTAAAAACTTGGCCACACAATCCCCCCTGCTCAAAACGCCATGTGTCCGCACACCCATTAACGCGTACGCGACGAACCCACCCCTGCCAACATGCGACGACTCTCGCTTCGAGTCGCAAGCCCCTGAGCCCCGGCCACCAACAGAGAGCTTGCGAACCCAGGTCCCAAAGCTCGACAGGCACTCGAGTCTCGAGAGCATACAACAAAATCTTTGCACATATGCACGACATGATGCACAATGCGACGCATGACGCAATGCTTGACGCGATGCACGACGCAACGCACTCGAATTGACGTGTGCATGGATAGCTGAGCTGTGTGTAAGAGGTCGAAGCGAAATCATGGTCATGGTGGCATGGATCTGATAGGATGGCTTTTTTTTGTAGACCCATCATTACACCTGAAGCTTTTCAGCGATACTAATCGGGTAAAATTTGTCATGGTAGTTATCGGAGCTCCCTCAGAGCTATACATCGTGACGAGCGTGCTCCGTCTGAATACTAACTTCGCTGTACGACGCCGTTGTTTCTTTCGCACGGTTTTTACGGTATTCTGAACGAAAGCTGGTGTATTTTTGTTCAGGATATGATATATTCCTATTTTAGTTTATTTTTCCATTTGAGAAACGAAATTCTCAACTCGTGTGGATGATTTTCACGGATTAGTTGTCCACTGATCCGTGAAAAACATCGGGTTCCTACGTGCCGAGAGTGATGACAGGAGGATGAACCGATCAGATAGAGTACACAATCTACATACATAGACGCTACAATACATCCTTACTTCTGAGAGAAGCTTTGTGCTAGGGTGGTAGAGCCCTCTCCCCGGCTTTGGTAAGCAATTCTATCGGGACCTCGATGAACAGGTATGTGCGATGTCGTCTAGGTCCTGAATCCCTGTGAGTGTATAGAAGAGTGCAGGACTGACATTCCAACATCGACTCCGTCTGACGCGCAAAACCACCTCAGCTTTCCTCGAGCATGCCCTCAAGAAGAGCAAAGTTCTGCCCTTAAGACCTTTCCGACCGTCATGGATAAAACACAGACAACGGCGGTAAGCGGAATGACGAAACGCGACTGAAAGGAAGAGGAGGAAAAAAATTTGGCTCGAATGCTTCGGGCAGGTGCTTTTTTCCGTGCATGTACCGTGCAGGCGTTCGTACCGTGCACGGGAGGTCTGAGAGGTAGCACGGGACGGTCCTCCTCTTGATTTGATTACCCGGTGAACATGTCACAGTCTCTGACAAGTAAAGATAGACATAACGACACCTCAATACCACCATACCTCTGTATGTTCATCTACGAGTATCACATGGTCATGGATAAGACCTTAACTGATGCTCAGGTGAAATATGAAGTATGTAGAATGTCGTACAGTTGACCATTACACCTACTTACACGGTTGACACAAAACAACGGTTTGTGACATTGAAGTCACGTTGCAATAGACATGCACGGTACCGTTCATTGGAGCAGCTAGAATGAACGCATCGTGAACTTCCACCTACGAACGGTAGGGAACGTCTGCACGGTACGCACGTTAATCAGAGACAGGGGGCACGGTACGCACGGTACACTGCACGGACCTGCCATTTTGGGACAGGAATGAACTGCTGCTGCCATATTGAGGATGGAGTGAACGGTACACTAGTAATTTGGGGTTGAACTGCCAGCAGCTGGGTGAAGGAACGCCCCGACAGAATGATCCATCGGACACATAGCATCAGTTGTTGACAGCTTAAAATAGAACTATCACCTATGATCCCTCCTACAACGCCTACTCAGTCAATGAAATATATTAATTCTGTGCTAGAACTGACCTACATTGATACGATACAGGTTTCTGGCTCTAAAGCCGCCAATTACACCTTTTCAGTTGGGACACCTGTATTGCTGATTCTTGAGGTGCGACATATTCAGCTTTCTGAGGAGACTGATGCCTTTCTGGCTTTGTTACATGATGCTAAATTTCATTAATGGTTAGAAGGCTTATCTAGACATTTTGTAATAAACAATCATCGTTGAGTGTATGGCAGTCGCCCCGAGGACTCAGTCCTTCCATAAGGGGCATGTCTAATCAATTGAACGGTAGGTGCACGGTAGGTGCATGGTACGGTACGGTACGGATGCAGCAGTGCACGTTACAGGCCATCGCATTATATATGAGCCGCACGGTACACTGGAACTCCCCCTTACCATGAACGGTACGCGAGCGTTCCGTGCACGGTAGGCACGGAACGAACGTTAGCTGCACGGAAAATTCTACAAGCCCGAATGCTTCGGTATTTGCCGAGAATCTGATTGGCATCTCATGCTGTTTTGCTGGTGCTATACACACATCGCCGTTGGGCAATTTAAAGATTGAAACCACGCATCTGTTTATAGAGGTATTGGTCTCCGAAGCAACTATACGAGAAAAAGAGCAACGCAGAGGTAGAATTCTACTTATTTGGCACATTGGGGTCATGAGTGGTGCCCTAGTATTCGTACAACTAGCTAAACTGCCTGCAACTATACGAGAAAAAGAGCAACGCAGAGGTAGAATTCTACTTATTTGACACATTGGGGTCATGAGTGCCCTAGTATCCGTACAACTAGCTAAACTGCTACATCACGAAAAAGTTAGGCGCCAGATCAGGTATTATATGGTCAGATCTGGGACTGTTTATGATTATCTTACCTAGTCGTAGCTAGATCTGGCAATATAATCACTCGTCTGGCGCTTAATGTTTTCGTGATGCAAGACCCAATGGTGGATATTATGATTGAAGGTCGGATTAGGGAAGGTAATCATCCACGTGAACGTGCATTATAATATTCAAAACTCAGCGACCAGCCACAATGATGTTGCGTGGCAAAAGGGTAGATCTACGCTTTACAGTCTTCCCAGAGTCCACCATCTCGGAAAGGGGCATAGGAAGAGGATTCACGGAATCAGCAAGGTAAGACAGCGACGGATCATACCTCAACACAACAGGAGATTTGATGTTCTGATAGATGGTGAGTTCCTGCGGTGGCGGTGTAGTAGGGCCCTAGTGATGTCAGACTCGGAAGTCCTCGAGAGCTCGAGGTTCTGGCGTGGGCTGCTGAAACGATTTCTATGTCGACGAGAGACTTTCGAGGAGGGCATCAACCAGGACATGGGATCACCATCGTCCCAATCCACTGTTGTATTATGGATGAGTTCATTTTCGGAAAGGTCATAACGCCTGTGCACAAGGTAATTTCGGTGATCTTGGAAGGCAGAATCGGGAGAAGGAGGGTATCGAGATTGGGAAGTAGGGTCGACCAAGTCGGGTGGGACGTAACTCAAAGGCTCGTCAAAAATTGGTGGACGACTTGGCATATTAGAGGTGGAAGGGGTAGGGAAGTTCTGGACCGAAAAGTTTGATAGAAGGGACAGGCGTTCTGATGGTCCAGTATTTCGTTGAGTATTGTTGGGTATGTTGCCGGTATCGAGATCGGGTAGAGAATTCAATAAAGTGGAATTAGGAAGGGATGACCGTAGCGGGGTACCTTGGGAAGATTCGTGTGGAGATAGTTGGGAAGAACCTTGTGAAGGTCGTTGTGCAATGGTCGAGGTCCAACTAGGAAGGGGTCGTGACGGAACGGCTGTTGAGTTTCGCCTCCGACTGGATATGCTACTCACGACCTGTTCTAAGTCTTCGGAAGCCCTGGTCACGGAGGCAATAGAATTCAAGGTCCCTTCATCAATCTGCCCAACATCTTAAATTGAATGGTTGGTGGCTGCTAGCCTGGCAGCAACTCGCCGGCGCATGATAGTTGATCCGTCGTCGGTTTGGGTGTCACGGTTTGCTGAACTAGCTCGTCGTAGGGTGGACACATGGAACAAACGTGACAAAACACGTATTGTACCCCTGTCGATAATACACCATTGGCCATTCTCCCGCTCGCCCGAGAATTCGAGGACTGTCTGTTGATAATCGCCCAGCGTGCGGTTAAAAGACGGCAGGAATGGAACACCTTTCATTCTTTCCTGATCCTCCTTTTGATCCCCCTCCACATCCATTTGTCCCGTTATTCATGTCGACAACCAACCACTTTTTCGCATATGCAGACAACTTTGCCATAAATGGTGGTAATTTTGGTACCGTCGTGATCAACAATATCCGAGCGACCACTGTCTTTATGACAGGACATTCGCCAGATGGTCCAGTTGGTGCTGACAATAGTCAGCACAGCACTAGGACAGATACAGAAGGGCAAACAACCCCTGCCCGTGACGCCACATGTACGCCCAAGGCGGGTCCCCATACATAAATCCCAGCGCCCTGGAGGAACCGTTTCTTCCAAGATGTACCAAAGGCGAGACGATAAACGCTACCCCCAATGCTGAGTACTGATTTCTGGAAACGTCGAACGGAAGTCAGAAATGTGAGTGCTATGTCATTACTGGGAGGTAATGTGTCTCTGACTGGCGCGATAACCAGCAGGATCGAAGCCGGTCAAGTACCCGAATGGAGAGTCATGTTGACGTATTTCCAAGCATAGTGATAAGCCGTAGTCTCACGACGATGTATCTGTATAAATCCTTGTCTCAGCGAATGGTCCGATTATGATTTCAAGAATATCCAGAGACTCTAGCATGATAAGTCCCACATGAGAGGGTATTGTTATATTCCAGGAGGGTCGGAGCATTGGAGAGATAGTTATGATTAAGCTTTCAAGTCGTTATTCAGATAAATAGCATACACTCATTCTTGACACAGGAAGAAATTCACGCCAACAAGGGTCAGCTTATATTCCTCCGCAAACTTCATCGAGTTCCAGCTCCGACGCTCCTCGAGCTTGGTCCCATATTCAACCGCGCCTTGAGGCACATTCACTCCACCTTCAGGTTCTTCGAACAGTAAGAAGGCTGACGATGTTTGATTCCATAAGCAAGAATTGTCAGTCTCAGATCGTGGATAAGCCTACTGTATCGGTGTAGGCCACTACCAGGAGGAGGTCCAGGCGGCCAGTAAGGCGTGGTAGCGGGTTTGGTCTTGAGTGCATACACGACCTTACCCGCCTCCGGTTGAACACTCGAAATCTGTAATCCAGTAATCTTGAGAGAAATTAAACAATCGTGGCAGAAGCAGATCAGAGGCGTATAGAGAAAACGTACCACCCAGTGCCTCCACTGTCGATATTTAGGCTCTGCGCGGCTAGGCGCATCTGGGTCTGTCATCACAAGCGTATATTTGACGTCCTTCTCCGGGATCGCATTGAGAGGTGATATGCTGATCTCTGGTTCTTCTAGCACGTTTGAGCGAGTAACAGTATTTCCGAGATCTGTTTGAGCCCCAGTCGGATAGACAATGGTGAAGATCACAGTTGGTTTGAATGCGTCCCTGAGACTCTCGGGAAGGACATCGGGAATGATATGTTGCGAGGAGAGGACAGAAATTAGGTTTGTAGTGAGACTCATGCTGGATTTGGCGTTGTCCAGTCGGGAACGTGTGCTGGCTTGGATTTTATCTGTGATCGTAGAGGTCGTATGGAGAGGAGAAGAGGAAAGAAGGAAGTTCTAACAAGTGATGATAGGGGCTCGAGATGAAACGGACCGCGGGCCGACTGCCGGCAAGGTCAGTTCCGGTGAACCTGATTGAAACTTGATCCGATGGTCTGATGTTGGACGGCAGCTCGTGTTGCCATGGCCAGTCCAGGTGAGCGCCCTGAAATTTCCCAGTCAAAACTAAATAGACCTAAATAGATCTAACAGGAATTCTATCGAAAATCGTTGTCAATCTTTTCGTGACACGAAACGAGTGATTCCTAGGGATGTATTTAGATTGAATTCCGTCCTGATCAAACAGAATCTAATTATTTGAGGGGTAATCATTTTGGTAGTGCTAGAATACATTGACTCCAAAAGATAATTATTGAATTGAGTCTACGGACATCTACCACTTTCAATGCCATTCAAGGTATCATGCATTTTGCGAAGTCATTTGCGGCAGGCTATTGATGTAAGATGTAAGTCTAATGAAAGCGTCAGAGATAAAGACATACACACTGCTTGCTGAACATATAGATTCCAAATCTGTTACGAAGTGGAAGGTATCAACGAAGCGTAAAAAACAGAGGGGAAACATACCGTGAGGCGAAAATAGACACAGGTGAGAAGATTGCTAGAGCTCTCACATGTAATATCTGCTCATACCAATAAAAAAATCTTTTCAGCACACCCAGGTCACATCGTTGGCTGCTGTACAGGACTTTTCCAGGAGTTTTGAATCAAGGCCTAGGTCATATATCAGTGGTGACCATGTACTGCGGTTGCGTGTGCATTCCGTCGGACATCACGAAAACATTAGCATCACGAAAACATTAAGCGCCAGACGAGTGATTATATTGCCAGATCTAGCTACGACTAGGTAAGATAATCACAAACAGTCCCAGATCTGACCATATAATACCTGATCTGGCGCCTAACTTTTTTGTGATGTCCAACTAGGCAGGGGTCGTGACGGAACGGCTGTTGAGTTTCGCCTCCGACTGGATATGCTACTCACGACCTGTTCTAAGTCTTCGGAAGCCCTGGTCACGGAGGCAATAGAATTCAAGGTCCCTTCATCAATCTGCCCAACATCTTAAATTGAATGGTTGGTGGCTGCTAGCCTGGCAGCAACTCGCCGGCGCATGATAGTTGATCCGTCGTCGGTTTGGGTGTCACGGTTTGCTGAACTAGCTCGTCGTAGGGTGGACACATGGAACAAACGTGACAAAACACGTATTGTACCCCTGTCGATAATACACCATTGGCCATTCTCCCGCTCGCCCGAGAATTCGAGGACTGTCTGTTGATAATCGCCCAGCGTGCGGTTAAAAGACGGCAGGAATGGAACACCTTTCATTCTTTCCTGATCCTCCTTTTGATCCCCCTCCACATCCATTTGTCCCGTTATTCATGTCGACAACCAACCACTTTTTCGCATATGCAGACAACTTTGCCATAAATGGTGGTAATTTTGGTACCGTCGTGATCAACAATATCCGAGCGACCACTGTCTTTATGACAGGACATTCGCCAGATGGTCCAGTTGGTGCTGACAATAGTCAGCACAGCACTAGGACAGATACAGAAGGGCAAACAACCCCTGCCCGTGACGCCACAGCCGTTCCGAGATCATCGTTTAAAACCACCACTTCGAGCGTCTCTTCCTCGTCGGGCACTTGTGCACGGCCACATGTACGCCCAAGGCGGGTCCCCATACATAAATCCCAGCGCCCTGGAGGAACCGTTTCTTCCAAGATGTACCAAAGGCGAGACGATAAACGCTACCCCCAATGCTGAGTACTGATTTCTGGAAACGTCGAACGGAAGTCAGAAATGTGAGTGCTATGTCATTACTGGGAGGTAATGTGTCTCTGACTGGCGCGATAACCAGCAGGATCGAAGCCGGTCAAGTACCCGAATGGAGAGTCATGTTGACGTATTTCCAAGCATAGTGATAAGCCGTAGTCTCACGACGATGTATCTGTATAAATCCTTGTCTCAGCGAATGGTCCGATTATGATTTCAAGAATATCCAGAGACTCTAGCATGATAAGTCCCACATGAGAGGGTATTGTTATATTCCAGGAGGGTCGGAGCATTGGAGAGATAGTTATGATTAAGCTTTCAAGTCGTTATTCAGATAAATAGCATACACTCATTCTTGACACAGGAAGAAATTCACGCCAACAAGGGTCAGCTTATATTCCTCCGCAAACTTCATCGAGTTCCAGCTCCGACGCTCCTCGAGCTTGGTCCCATATTCAACCGCGCCTTGAGGCACATTCACTCCACCTTCAGGTTCTCCGAACAGTAAGAAGGCTGACGATGTTTGATTCCATAAGCAAGAATTGTCAGTCTCAGATCGTGGATAAGCCTACTGTATCGGTGTAGGCCACTACCAGGAGGAGGTCCAGGCGGCCAGTAAGGCGTGGTCCCATTTGGGGTCTCAGAGTCACCAGGAGACTGGGACTGGGAGTCCTGGTAAGTCGGGCCTTTCATGAAGGTGTCACAGCTGATAGGCATGGTGGTGGTGTGCGGCAAAAACTTGAGTTTGCTGAGCTGCATTTAAATACTGCACGTCATCACGTGTGCTACATAACCGCCTTGAACTTAGCACAATTGGATGCGTTTCATTCGTCTGTAGCGGGTTTGGTCTTGAGTGCATACACGACCTTACCCGCCTCCGGTTGGACACTCGAAATCTGTAATCCAGTAATCTTGAGAGAAATTAAACAATCATGGCAGAACTGCATCAGAGGCGTATAGAGAAAACGTACCACCCAGTGCCTCCACTGTCGATATTTAGGCTCTGCGCGGCTAGGCGCATCTGGGTCTGTCATCACAAGCGTATATTTGACGTCCTTCTCCGGGATCGCATCGAGTGGCAATGGCTCCTCAGAGAACACATGAGAATGAAGATGGTGCATTAATTCCAGTGTGTTCACGCACCATATTGACATGAATCTTCAGTTTTTTTTGAGGTGCCAGGTACAAAAAAGATCGAGTGTAAAATGTGCATGAAATATTCACTCGCCGTCCACAAACCTTTTGAGCCAAAAGTGAAGCGCCGACACGAAATCTCAAAGACACACTAGCAGGCAATGGCAAAATATGCTGCTGCTGTTGCAATTGACCTGTTGAGGTGATATGCTGATCTCTGGTTCTTCTAGCACGTTTGAGCGAGTAACAATATTTCCGAGATCTGTTTGAGCCCCAGTCGGATAGACAACGGTGAAGATCGTAGTTGGTTTGAATGCGTCCCTGAGACTCTCGGGAAGGACATCGGGAATGATATGTTGCGAGGAGAGGACAGAGATGAGGTTTGTAGTGAGACTCATGTTGGATTTTGCGCTATCCAGTCGGGAAGGTGTATTAGAATCCAAGACGGATGGATCACCACCCAATAACCCACCATGCTTGTCCCATCGCACCATTGAATCATTTCTCCATCGAAAAGCCACAAGCCACTTCTTGGATGAGTTAATGTCAATGCAAATAGACTCAGAATGGACAAGCGACAATGCTTACGATCATAGCAACACTCACTTTCACGAGTTGTTCAGCGACGGAGATTTGAAATTGACAGCTGGAAATTGAGTCAATTTCGTGTTGCCATGGCCAGTCCAGGTGAGCGCCCTGAAATTTCCCAGTCAAAACTAAATAGACCTAAATAGATCTAACAGGAATTCTATTGAAAATCGTTGTCAATCTTTTCGTGACACGAAATGAGTGATTCCTATGGATGTATTTAGATTGAATTCCGCCCTGATCAAACAGAATCTAATTATTTGAGGGGTGATCATTTTGGTAGTGCTAGAATACATTGACTCCAAAAGATAATTATTGAATTGAATCTACGGACATCTACCACTTTCAATGCCATTCAAGGTATCGTGCATTTTGCGAAGTCATTTGCGGCAGGCTATTGATGTAAGATCTAAGTCAAATGAAAGCGTCAGAGATAAAGACATACACGCTGCTTGCTGAACGTATAGATTCCAAATCTGTTATGAAGTCGAAGGTATCAACGAAGCGTAAAAAACGGAGGGGAAACATACCGTGAGGCGAAAATAGACACAGGTGAGAAGATTGCTAGAGCTCGAACACTAGGAGCGGATGAGCATGCTTGTTAGCCCAAAGCATTCTAAATTGTGACGGTAGGATTTGACAAGCAATCCCGGAGGTTGGTGGGTTTATTGAGACCGGAGACACGAGCTTGGATAGGTAGGGCCAATGGATGTGAGTGATATTAATGGTTATCCGGGGGAAACGAGGGCGCTGAAGAATTATCCAGACACAGAAAGAGTTAGTGAATACACTAATGAACAGGTAGGGTCTGAGAACGAGTACTCACTGGATATATGCGCAAGAGCAATACTCAGCCAGGAATGGGAAGACCCTCAAAAGTATAAGACAGTAACTAAGAGCTGGATATGAAGCGGTGAGTTGTGATTCTTTGGACCTAGCGAGTCGCGTAACGAGTTCTTGCTTATCAGTGGTCACCGACATGAGACGAGGAAGTAACATGCAAGAGGGGGAGAAAAGCCATAAAAGATACGCACTCTGCATAAAGAAGGCTTTCCATGACAGTCTTGTATTCATGAGTGGGCCCTGAAGTCAACGGAGACGTAGGCCAGTTTAGAACCTCGAGTTGGATGTGCGCCTGTAAGTTGCATCAGAAAGGCCATTATATGTGCCTAAATATTGGGAATTGTGTGAAAAATATATGGCTGAGATGAGAAACCATGTGAATAGGCAAGGGCGGGCTACAGTAATAGGGGAAAGCGGGACACTCAGGTAATGTGCGGGTGGACGGAAGGAAACAGGAGACGCGCTATTGTGCGTGTTGTTTGGAGTTATTTGTTCGAAATACTGATGGACTTATCCAGTACCGTTTGAAGATAGCTTACAAGCTACTTGGCGAGAATCTGGGTGTTTTCTTTGTGAATGAATCTGATTCCCGCTCTGGAGAACCTCTTAATTGGGGTATTTGTTATCTCAGGAAGTGTGAATGGTACCTTGTGGATGGCATAAAATTATTGTGTGAGCACGAAAGGCTACGGCGCCAGTACTCCGTAGGGACTTGGCCGACTTTAGACTCAGCGTGGAGTCGACGGCCAGGGATGCTATCCAACAAGCACAATCCCAGGAAAATATATTATCATTGAACTTCTCAAGGTCAGTCAACACCAATTGGTCACAATCTATATTTTCAGTGTCCATCAAGATATATCACCAGACTTCTAACTGGGCCTATTTAGTTTTCACTGGGCCTGAAACTTGAAATTTCGAGAGCATGGTGATCCTGATTTATGATGTGATAAATCCCAGACAGTGAAATTATGATATATTCTCCCTCGTTTTTCGCTTCCATTCCCTTTTGGCGACTCATTCTGGCATTGAATCCCATCATTATCACTTGTG
>KQ963248.1:2538-13262 GCA_001563735.1 Leucoagaricus sp. SymC.cos | reverse complement strand
AAAATCAGAGGGGTCAGACAACTGTAGTCTCAACAGCTAAAACTATAGCTCCAACAACCATAACGCTGAATGGTGAGCCCTGCATAATAGATGCTTACTCTTCAGCACGTCATCTTGAAAACCAGTTGGTATCAAAATGATGACACCAGAACTTGCATTTGTGATCATTCACTGCATACTTGCTGTAGCAGTTCAAGCAAATAGGAATATGTGGACAATCAACATCCACAATTGTGGGTGGAATGGGTGGATTGGCCTTAGGATTTCCCTTGCAGCAGCTTGCATATTCCTGATGGTGCTGTTCTGAGTGAGGCCCAGAGCAGCATGGGCAGCATATTGCCTCTGCCTTGTAGGTGTTGGTGGGATGACCCCAATGCCAACAATGTTGGCATAGGAGGATTCCAGGTCGGGCCTTGGCAGGCTGGATGACACATCAGGCAGAGCTGATAGAAATGAATTGGCCATTGAGCTTCTTGATGTTAGCTCCAGATTGAGAGTCCCAAACATCAAACCAGACAGTTGTGGTGTCTGAGCATCTAGAATTGCACATGATACATGGTTGAGCAGTGAGCCCAATCAGTGGCTCTGAAGCTGCACAAATAGCATTTGTGACATTATATTTAGTCACAGGATAAGAGATGTCAAGAATCTTGAGGAAAGACCTTGAGCATGGGACTTGAGCAGTGGCAATAGTGTTGAAACCGTCAGATATGAACTTGGTGATCACATCAAGATCACCTTGATCAGGGACAAGGGTAGTGGAAATGTTAATTTCACCATAAGCAGCATGTCTATTGGTGGCCCAAATAGAGCAGTTGTGTTGTGCAAAGACAGTGTTCACACCAGAAATGAGCTCAGTGGCATCAACAGTAGTGATGTTGATTTTGCTGAATGGAACGATGATCTGGTGACACAATGGGCCAGTAGTAGTAGAGGAAGGCCAGCATTTGGTGGCAGGCACTTTGGATGTGGCAATACAGTGCATAGCAGCGATCCATTCAGGTGATAAAGAAGGATAAGCCTGGGCCATTTCGACCAAGGCAATATCGTGGTGAGGGCTAGGCCTAGACTTAGGTCCAGCCTTGAGTGCATCAGTGAATGAGCATTTCAGCTTCTCTGCAGTAGGTTTGACCTCAGTAACTGGCTTCTTAGGAAGTGGGTGAGGGGTTTTAGCTGAACCCTTTGCCGTGGGCTTAGGGTTGATGACAGGTGCCAGATTGGTGACAGCAGGAGCAGGTGTGGGTTTGGCGCTAATGGATAGAATATGCTTGAGGGCCCATTCGATAATTTGAGTAGCATTGACAGTTTCACTGCCATTGCCACTGATAGTGAGCAAGACATCATCAAATGCCTTATATGGGAAGGGAAAGAAGTCGAGTAATAACACAACCAGCCTTGCATAATATAAATGCCAGTTAACTTCAGCTTGGGAGGCAGCATTGTGAAAAGCGGCAGGTGCATTTTCAGCTTTGAAGAGTGACCACACATACCATAGAAAATCAAAGATCCCTTGGGCATCCTCATCATTGACCATGAGAGGATCTGCTTTCGAAGCATCTTGTTGACTAGTGGACATAAGGGTATTATGCAGTATATTGAAAACAATGTTGGCAAAAGTGCCAATGCTGTTAGAAATGACGACTCCCTTGTCTCCGACAGAAGGAGGGACAGGAGAAGTGGGTTGTGGTGGACCAAAGATGGATCCAGGAGTAGCAGGTTTAGGAGGTGAGGTTGTCTTCCTCTTCTTGCATCATTTAGCAGTGGGCATTTTCAAAATGGCCTCAGCAATTTTGGCGTTGAATTTTTCAGCATCGAATTTGCTTGCCAACTCATCCATAGCATTGTCTCCAACAGTGAGAGCAGTGAAAATATTTGTAGTAGATATATCAGACATCGAGTAGAATATAGACTAATCTTCTAAGACCAACAACCTAAAAAGGAAGGTGATGGTAAGAGATCAAGAGCGGTGTTTGTCAACCACTCCCAATCCTGCTATGTCATTATCTTCAATACTGCCCAAGTCCTTTGGATCCATGAATTTAGTGATGTCGAGACATTTGCAAGAATGGGGATGATAAGGAATAAGTTGAAATACTGCAAATTTGAGTTGGGAAATGGTGCCATTTATTTCTGCAAGTATATAAGCACTACTATGGAGACATCTGACAACAACCATCAGGCTGAAGTATTGAAGTTTGCATTTACATCCAATGTCAGGCTCAATCTTTTTATTGAGCACCAATACCAGTTCCCCAGGGCTGAAATCATAGTTGTGAACACAATTGGCATTCTTCTTTTTGAATTTACAAATGGAGGCATATCGAGCAGTGAGGACTTTGTTGTAGATTTGGACTAAGTCTTCATCATGTTTCTGTAGCATTTGAGCATGGACAGTGAGGAGTTCAGAGTTAGAGAGGTGATGGTTAATGGAGGATGCAAGAAATGTTACCTTGGTTATGTCAAATGGGTGAAGGGGTTCAATGTCATGTACCACATAATATAGAGTCATACCAGTTGATTTTTGAGTAGTGACATGATCTGCCCAAAATATGTAAGGAGTGTATTTGTACCAAATTTTGATACACTCTGCACACATCTTGACAAGCCCATCATGAATAGTCCTATGAGTCATTTCCACAACACTATTTGATTGAGAGTTGTAGGCAGAGATACAAATATGCTGAATATGATAGTGATCAGCGATTCAGTTGAGGGCTACTACAAATGCCATCCCATTGTTGGTTACTATCTCTTTGAGTCCACCCCATCAACACAGTATTTCTTCAAAAATAAATTGACCCAGAGTCCTTCCAGTCTCCCAAGTCAAAGTGCACCATTCAACCTAGCCAGTGAGTAAATCTTGAGCCTGAATGATATACTTGTAGCCATAAGAGGGGGGCATATGCATTGTGTTGATGTAAATCTTGCAAAAAAGAGGAGCAGGAACCTGAACTATAGGGGGCATAATGACATGTTCAAGAGATTGAATTTGGCATTGATGGCATGTGTCAATAATCCAGCATACATTGAAGTCAATAGAGAGCTACCAGAAGTGATTGCCCAAGGTGCATTGTGTAGTGTAAAACTCTTTATGACCTAATCAGTCATGTGACTTGATCAACAGCTGATATTGTCCTTGTTTATCATTGACTACTTGTTGGTGCCTTCCTTGATGTTCACATTGCTATAACTTGCCACCTTGCATGAAGAACTTGCTGGCATGTCTGATAAATAATTGCTTGGCTTTGTTGGTAAGTCCCTCTGGTAACTTCATCATCTCCAAAAATGTTCTAATCTCTCTCAATTCTTTTTCTTTCTCCTTCACTCTATTGTCCTTGTTCCAGACCTCCAAAAATCTGTCAAAACCCTCCAACTTATCCCCCTTTCTTTCTAATGTAATGTCTCCATCACTCCCCATGCTTCCTCTGCTGCCATTACTAATGCTTCACCACTACCATCCAACAAGCTGGCAACCCAGATACCACACCCAATCACCTTATCCACCCAGTTCTCTGCCTCTTCAACACCCTCACTGCCTGTCTCACCCTCATTCTCTGCTATCCTCCTCCTGGACAACCTATCAGGACCCTTGTGCTTCACTCCAGAAACATGTACTAACTCAAAATCAAACATCAAGATCACTGAAATCCATCAATTCATTGCTGCATTTGGGTGGATATTAGGTTTATTGAGCATCCCTTTGATGTACTAAGTGTTGACCTCAATTACTAACTTTTTTACACTGATGATCCAGAGCTTTGTTACACTGAGTGCTCAAAATAGGCCATAGAGTTCGAGTTTTGATTGTGAGTAACATGAAATCCATTTGTTCCATGCAATTGATCCAAATCTTGCAGGTCATCATCGTTTCTCTACATTGAGTTGAGCCAGAATAAAGCTGACTGTGATTACTGAAGTGTCAACAGATAAGATGATTGGAAAGGAAAGGGAATGGTCAATGGGTCAAATTGCCTCATAGGTAGATACTCACTCCTTCATTTTGTTCATTGCTGACTTCTGTTCCTCTTCCCACCTGAACTCCTCTTTTGTCACTCTAGTCAATTTTGTTAATGGATGTGCCACCTCAGCAAACCCCTTGATCCAATTCCTAACTGTTCCAGCCATACCCAAGAAGCCTCACACCTCTGAAACATTTCTATACTCCAGCCACTTCAAGACTTTTTCCACCATCCCTGCATCTGGCTCTTGCTCCTCATAAGTGCACTTTCTTCCCACAACAATGATCTCCAGCTGACATAATTGAAGCTTCTTTACTGAAACTGTAGCTCTTGCATGAACAAGACAATGAAGAACCCTATTGAGGTCAACAGTGTGTTCCCAAATGAAACATTGTATATTTGGATTTTTGGGAATGGTTTCATAAGTGCCATCTGGTTTTTCATGGCATGTCTTTGGTCCTAACAAGATGATGTCATCTAGGAAATTCGGAGCCTTGTCTGTCTTATACTGCAAGATAAAAGCAACATTATTATGAAATATACTAACTGAACCTGTCTAACTCTGAGGAAGAATAGTCAGTTACATCATCCCCAGAGATGTGTTGAACATTGTATAGTCCCTTGATCCTTCAGCTAACATGCGATGATCATATCCAATAAAGAGATCGAGTTCTGAATATATGGATCACGCTGAGCATTGTTCCACATAGAGGTATATAAGAGGTGGCTCTTATGAATCATGTATAGTGACAGTGTTCAAGGGAGTAAGATTATGAACAATGTGTATGTTGCCATCTTTCTTTGCAACTGTAAACCACTGATGTTGATAAGAACTGTAGGATGGTTCATATATCCCTGACTCAACTTTCTTGTAGATAAGATCAATAACCCTCTCACAAATTCCTTGGGGGATTGGCAATGATTTCTGTGTTGAAGGAACATGTTCCTGCATGGGGATTTTCACAGGTGAGAAATAATCATCTCAAAATTGTCCTTTCTCCATCTCATCCCATGCTAACCCCATCTCATTCAGCACCAACACTCTTGCAACCAGCTTTCTCTCCTCCTCCCACAAAAATCCATTCTCCAGCAATCCCAAGATGTCCATCCTCTCTTGTGTCAAACAAATATGTGGCAAAAATGATGGTGGAAAAGGGGATAATTCTGGTAAGGTGTTTAATGGATCCTCAGGAAATTTCCAAATAATCCTAAAATCACTTGGCATTGTTCTAGGAACCAGCTGAACCTTGTTTGCAACTCTCTTGTAGGCAAGACATTGAGCATTAGCATTGTATGTGAATGTCAATGAGAGGATCACTTCAGTAAGTGTGTCATCTTTTACATGGATTACTATCCCATCTAACTTCTCACCAACATTTCTCAGCACCATCAACCCACTCTTCAACTGCTCACCCCCCCTCTCCCTCATTGGTACCACCATCTTCCTTTTGTCATCCCTTGGGTCCAAAATCTCCACATCTATACTCCTGTTCTCCCATTCAACCTTCCCCAGCTTCACTTCTTTCTGCCATAGCCTCCCAAGCAAGAGTCAAAATGGTGCTTGTTGTATGACAAATGCATGAGCATAAGTTTTCACTCCTCCAACTTCCAACTCCAAATACTCAACATACCCCACCATTTCTTCCCTTTCTCCATTCACTGTCTGCATCATCATCTTCTGCTTCTTATTGATTTCTAACCCCAACTTCTCACACAGGTCCTCCCACACAATCATGATCTCTGAACCTTTATCCAACAACTCTAGCTCATGATGCCTTCCCATCACCACAACTTCCATCTCTCGAAGCAGCATAGCAAACTTCAGTGGCATATCTGGCACTGATATCAAGGCTGCACCCACTGTTGAAGACTTCTGGGTATGTGTATTCTTGATCATTTGCTTCCAAAGATCACCACTAAGTGCAAGTAGATCCCAAACTTTGAGATTTGGAACTTCAACATCAAGAATTTGTTCAAGGACATGTTGTGGTGCTTCAGGATCTGTGATCTTTGGTTCAAGTTGATATGCTGGTTGGTGAGTGCTGACTGCTTTTTTTTTCACTGCCTTCTGACTGACTTCCACTTTTTCCCCTCCAGCTTGCTTATTTACCCACTTCCTTCCCTGAGCCCTCATCATAGCAAAACCATCCACCTTCTTCTCATCAAAAACTCCCACCAACTCTGTCATAGCACCCCAAATGAGCTCCTCATCCTCAACTTCAACAGCTTCAATATATGACATGAATGCAGATGGTGTAGATAGTGTAGCTAGTGCAGTAGACATGTGAGGTGGATAATCATGAGAAGTAGTTGATGGGTGATGTGGGGTGATAGATGAGGTAGCAGGCATAGCTATTGTATCATTTTGCACATGTCTAAGGTCCACAGCTGCCTTGAGGCCTTCTGGGTGTCATCCAATATAGCTTTCATCAGGATGAGCATAGTATCTATTTGACTGGAGAATGACCCATCTCTGTCTCACATACTCTGCTGCTTCAGGGCATATCCTCATGCAACAGTCAACTCTCTTGCAGAAATGACATGACAGGTCATGAGGTGCCACCATGTGTGTATGTGAGTGGTTGGTGAAGGATTATGGTAATATAGCAGCTGTGTTCATAACTGCTGCTGTGTTTATGCTAAATCAAGGTGGCAGTGGTAACTTGTCAGTGAGAGCAGGTACAATGATGAAGAGTTATGCAAAGGCCAGGGCATATGACTTATCCTTCACATCCAACTGAAGCAACTTCCTGGTAAGCTCCTCTATTTGCCCTTGAGCATCCCTTTTCTCACCCTCCTTAAACCTAACCTTCCTTGTTCTAACTTCTCCCTTAGATTTCTTTTTCAGCTTCTCTCCTTCACTTTCCTCCAAGTCCTCTCCCAAATCCAGCTCTCCCTCACTACCCAACTCTGCCTTCCTCCCCCTCTTCTCCTTCCTTATCATTTATGCAAATCCTCCTCTTGTCACTGCTTTCCTCAATATAAATCTCCCAGCCTCTACTGTTTTCTCTATTTCTGGCATCTCTGAACTTTTGTAATTTTCATCTTGAGCTTCTAGACAGTCACCAATGGCATAACAAAGATTATGGGGAATGCCTTTCCAGAAGTATTTGTAAGAATAACAACAATATTTATTCAGCCTCTTGATGCGAGAGCTAATACAAAATACCTGTAAGAATAACAACGATATTTACTGAGTAAAAGGATTAGTTTACAGATAACTAAAGACAAGAGAAGGACTCACTTCAGCCTCTCGATGCAAGAGCTGAAGTGTCAATACATCGCATATACAGTATATATACATTATCTGCAGATATGTCATAATGATAGAAATCAGTAACATATAGTGGCAGAACAATAGTGGTCTATATAAAAGCAGAATGTAGGAAGGTTTCGAATGACAATAACGAAGAACGGAGACATGAAATGCAGACTGGTGTGTCTCAGCACTCATTTGCATTCCAACACTCCCCCTCAAACAGTGCCAAGACCGAGTTCTTGTGCAAAATGCTTGACTTTTGGGGAGGGGAGCGCCTTTGTAAAAACATCTGCAATCATATCTTCAGTAGGGCAATAGATAAGCCGAATCTTCCCTTCTTCAACAATCCAACAGATGAAATGATAGTGAATATCGATGTGTTTCATGTGCACATGGTACTGGTGATCTTTTGAGAGGGCAATCGCAGATTGGTTATCAGAGTAGATGGTGGTGGTAGAGATAGTGGTGTCAAAAATCTGCAAAATAAGTGAACAAAGCCACAGGGCTTCTTTTGAGGCATGCGTTGCACCTACATACTCGGATTCAGTCGTGGATAGGGTGACTATCTCTTGACATTTTGCACTCCAAGAAATAGCGCTGCTGTTGATGATGAATGCATAGCCCAAGGTGGCATGTTGATCTTCATCCATATTCCCATCAGCATCCGTAAAACCCTCGAGGCCTTCTCCAATGCCTCCATAAGTCAACCATAGATCCTTTGTCCCCTTCAAATAGCGAAAAATTCACTTCACAGCTTCCCAGTGTACCTCCCCTGGATTTTTTGAGAACTTCAAGACCACTTGAATAGCGTAGGCAATATTGGGACACGTTCCTAAAACAGCATAGATCAGAGTACCAACAGCTTCCTGATAGGGAATCCTGGCCATTCAAGCAATGTTGGCAGTCGTTTGAGGCAATTGGTCAGTTGTGAGTCACATAGAGGGGTCCATAGGAGTGCTGAGGGGCTTCATATCCTCAAAGCCATAACGTCGGAGTGAGGCATCAAGGTATGAATGCTGTGAAAGCATCAGTTTTCGCTCCTCTCTGTTCCTTCTCACCTCAATACCCAATAACCAATGGATCTCTCCCAGATCCGTTATCTCCACATGCTCCCCTACTCCCTTCTTCACCCAATTCACCATAGCAAGCGTAGAAGCAACGATTGTGCAGTCATCGACGTGCACAAGGATGATGACAAGGTCAGGAGAGACAATCTTAAAAAAGACACTCTGGTCCACCTCACATCGCGAAAATCCCAGAAAATCAACTAGGATTTCACAAAGGCGTTGGTACCAGCGTCTCCCTGACTGCTTGAGGCCATAGAGGGTCTTCTTGAGGAGGCATACGCGATGAGGGTGAGAGGAAGAGACAAAGCCAGGAGGTTGCCGCATATAGATGATCTCATCATTCGAAAATTTCCCGTTTAGGAAAGCGCCCTTGATGTCGATCTGATGGACCTCTAAGTCACGGGCAGCAGCAATGGCAAGCACAGAACGAATGGATGCAAGTCTAGCAACAGGGGCAAAGGTGTCAAAATAGTCAACACCTTGAACTTGAGAGAAACCCTGTGCTACGAGCCGTGCCTTGTAGCGTATCACGTTGCCAGCAGCATCCTTTTTCACCCTGAAGACCCATTTTGATCCAACGACATTGGCTCCAATTGGTGGATCAATAAGTTCCCACGTGCCTGAGTCATGCAACATCGCAAGTTCCTCTTCCATTGCCTTCTTCCACAACTCCCAGTCTGCTCTCGCCATCACTTCCTTCAAGCTCCCGGGCTCCAAACCTTCAGTCTCCTCAATATTAGCTACTAGAACATGGACCTCAGCCCAATCAAGCTCCTCTGCAAGAGTAATAGCATGGCCTTCAAGAATGTCACAGGCCTTTGAACTAGGGTTTCAAATGCAGTGGGATTGTTTGGGTGGTGCAGGAGGATTGGTGGTGTCTGGGGTTGTCCTAACATCATCTTTGACATTGTTGTCAACTGGGTTGCTGCCAGTGATGACGTCGTCTGTGGTAGGAAGGGGTGGAGTAGTCGAAATTTGAGGATTTTTGTTACTAGGGGAGGATTTGACAGGATCGACAGTGTGTGGTGCATTGTTTTGAGGCTCGCTGCTGGGTACATACTCCCCCTCAAGCCCAAGACAATTGTTATTGATGAAACAAAAGTTTCTTTCAACCTTTATAGTGCCAGTATCTGGGAAATATATATGAGAGCCATTGCTCTCAGTGTCATATCCCACCCAATGTCCCTTCTTTGCTCATCCACCCAGCTTGTCACCACCTCCCTGGTGCACCCATATGTCCTCTCCCCACTCTCTTATTGCTCATAGGTCTGGCTTCCACCCATACAACACCTCAAAAGGGGTTTTCCCATTCATGGCCTTAGTGCCTGTTCTGTTCATTAACCACATGACATGGGCAACAGCCTCTGCCCACAGTGATTTTGGGAGATGGCTAGCATAAAGTAGGGCATGTACACGCTCAACAATGGTGTGATTTTGATGCTCAGCGATGCTGTTGTGCTGGAGAGTGTCATGAACAGTAAGTTTTGTCTCTGTTCCTCACAATTTGAGATAAGACTAAAATTTGGCCATAGTATATTCACCACCACGATCCGAATGGAGGGCCTTGATGCGAACACCAAATTGGGTCTTGCACCAAGCATCAAAATTCTTGTAGGACTCAAAGACGTCTGATTTATTCGTGATGAAATCAATGTGAGTCCACCTCGAAAAATCATCAATGAAAGTCACATAGTAACGTTTCCCTCATTTAGTCTCCACACGTGCAGGTCCCCATACATCAGAGTGGATTTTGGCACTAAATGATGAAGCTCTCTCTCCCACTTGTTCCTTTAAGATAGGCAGCCAAGTCGCCTTCCCATAGGCATATGACTCGCAGAAGAAGTCTGCATCACCACCCTCCTTGAGCTTCAGTCCTGTGACTAGACCATCACGGACAAGCTTTTGAGCTGCTGCTGGTGCAATATGACCCAGACGGTGGTGTAACATATCCAAGGTGAGTGGTTCAGTTACTGCATTCACTTCTTCTCCTTCTCTAACAACCTTATACAAGCCCTTCCCATTCTTTGGGATCTCAGCAACTCGAGTGCCACTAGCATCTCGAATAATGCATTTCCCATTTGCGAAGGTGGTAGAGAAGCCAGCATCATCAAGATGACCAATAGATACAAGAGTATAATCTGCCTCAGGGGAATAGAGGACTTCACTCAGGTGGAGTTGAGATGAAGTAGCGCCATTTGGTAAGTTCAAAATTACTTCACCCTTTCCAACAGTGCTGAATGCTTGTTTATTCGCAGCACGAAGAGGTCAAGGAGTGATGGATTTGAAATTAGAGAAGTGATCACAATAGGGAGTAATGTGAGTAGTCGCTCCAGAATCGAAAATTTCAATTTGCGTTGAAGAAATCAGTTCAATATTGATATTTGAGACCTCATCAGTAACCTTCAAGAATTCTCCATCAGACCAGTCCTCTGACTCTCT
>KQ963245.1:27122-41765 GCA_001563735.1 Leucoagaricus sp. SymC.cos | reverse complement strand
GCAAAGCAATGGACTGCATGATGCAAAGGCCACTCCAAAGAGGAGCAAACCTGTATGAAGGCAAAAGTGTGAGAGGGATCCTCCCCCAACCACTTCTGCAAATGATGACAGATGAGCAGAGCCTGGGCCTGCCTGCTGCCAACCAAAGGGTCCACTGCCTGCCTAGCCAAAGCAGGATGGTCAGTGAACAAGACAACATGGCAGGCACCCTCCTGTGCACATGTAGCAAAGACACCCATCTGGATGGTGTGAAGCTCTGCATCAGGAGCAGTCACTCTGCCAGCAGCCTGGTGGGACTGCCAAACTGGCACCCCGCCTGCCCAAACCCAAGTGGCAGACACCGCCTGGAATGCCTTGTCATGACCCACAGACGTATCTGTGGCCACCACAATGTAGTCATCCAATGCAGTAGCCTTGTCAAGCTCCGCGTTCAAAACTCATAAGATGTTGATGTCCTCCTCCTTAGAGTCAAACTCAATGACCTGCACACGATCATTGGAAATTGTTTCAGGAGTGGGTGCTGACATATTGCAAATAGATTGAGGTAGTTGGAGGAAAGAATGAAGGAAAGAATGAGTGCAAAAATTTTATGTCTGCTATGATGGCAACACATCCAGTATCACAGTCAATCAATCATGTGCTCTTATCTATGAGTTTTCTTTATTGTTGACTCCTGAACTACTTCTTTACCTCTTGCTCCCTTCTCTCAATGGAAGAAACAGGCTACACAAATGCACCTTTTGCTACTGGTGCCCATTCTGCTGAAATATCTTCAACCTTCTCAATAGAACACATACTAGATAGTAAGTATTTCCTTGTGCTGATATTTCTCAAGGATGCTACAGAGACTGCAATGCAGTCTGTGCATGCCAAGCAGTTTATGCATGCTGACCAGGCTCCCAGTACTATAAGACACATACCCAATCTCTCTACTCTTTGCTGATACTGGCCACATTCATGCTAGTGCCAGATCCTTCAAATACCAGCCACTTTCCTCATGCCAGTGCTATCTCTACTATGTGCTATACTTGTGCTAGCCTCCCATTTCTTGATGTACTTGTATTCATGTATCTTCTCTCCTACACAGTTCTACTCAAAAGATCCCCTTTATATGACTTTTATTGGTGTAGGCAAAATCATGTTTCTGGCTATACCAGTATGTTCATCCCAATTTTCTCTTTCCACACTACTCAAACATGTTTTACAGTGCTTGACTGAATGAGAACTCCTGGCTCTTTATGCTGAGATTCAAGTGTTCTAACAGTACTATGGGTTGAGCTACACAGATGCTGCCCAACATCTGTATCTGCCTGAAACTTGTAAGCTCTGGACTATCCAGAATGCCCATGACATAATTGCCAAAATCTGTGATGAGACCAATTTATGGGTAGAGGAAAAGGCAATTAAAAGAGTTTTGGGCATTGATAGCATTATTACTCTGACTGCTGGGCCATCTCAACTGTCCAATACTCCAAAATAATTTTTGTATTTTTATTAGTCCTCAACTGCATATTATTTTTGCTTTCAATACACTCAGAATATGGAGCATCTTTTAAATGTTCTATCACTCCCTCCATATAGCTTGTGCCCATGTATTGTCAGGCTGATGTGCCAATATGTTGTAGGCCAGCCCATAAGCTGTCATGTGAGGCCAGACCATGCTATAGAGCCAGTAAAGCTACTGGCTCTGTTGAGGTTGTTACATTGTATGCATTCACAGGAGTGTGTCAGTTGCTACAGTGTAGGTTGACTACCTGCTCTGGTAAAGACCTGAGCCCAGATACTGCAGAGTCTACTGAGACTTCTTTTTTTTTTTTTTTCAATTCAACAATTTATTACACAGTATGCAAGAGCAGTCCATATCTAACTAATTATAAGAACTAGCTAGAGCATATATAAGAAACAGGAAAAAAGCTGGATAACTGTATTCCAGAAGGATATAGGAATGTCAATATAAAAGACTATCCTATAAGACTGAGAGAAGAAAAAAGGGAAAAAGAAAAAAAGGGAAAAGGGGAAAGGTCTGTCCTATAAAGAGACTTACTGATAATACTACTCTGTTGTCTGATGCAATCAGAATGAAGGAAACATGGAGATGTGATTACACAGTCCAGCATGTTGAGAAGTATGTAGTACAGAGATGCCAAAGCACTGCCCAGTATGCTGTAGTGGAGTGGTAGGAGGTAACACTAAAGGTAAAGGCCTTGTGTTACTGAAAGCAAAGGCAGTTGGGTTCAGATCAAGGAAGTCAATCAGATGTTGTAAAGTAATAATGGGTAAGGGGGCTGCTAGTATAAAGGATATGTGAGAATGATATGTTCTCAAGTTTCAAAATGATATCCACATCTGCAGCTGATGAGTTCATTAGGGAAAAATCAGGCTTAATAGGAGCTATAGGCACATAATTGAGAATAGTTCTAACTACTTGTGTAACAATGTTGAAATTTGTGACATCTAGAGTAGTGTCAGGTGAATAAGACAAATAAAGCTCTCAAAGCCAGGAGCCACTATTGTGATATTAGATAAAGTGTCAAGAATTTTACTTCAAAGATGCAGGAACAAGTAGCCATGATATGACTTGCAATTGTTGAAAATATTTTGCCAAATATGTTTAGTACAATTAGTAGCCCTTTTGCATAAAAAATTGAATGATATGGAAAATAAAGCAGTAAAAGGGTGGATGTTTTTAGACTTGAGATGAGCCTTGTGGAACACACAGCATGAGCATCCTGGGCATTCAGGTGCTGAATTACAGTCATATTTGGCATTTTGTGTAGATATGTACCAGAAGTCTATGCAATAACCAGTGGAGCAGTCTAGTCATGGAATGAGGGCATTAGTGATGGCTATGGAGTAATTTTGGCCCCTGTGTATAGAGGGGTCTAGAAGCAGGTGTGATAATGTGATATAGTTAGTAGAAAGAGTAATTTGATCAATATCAGAAATAGAAGCAGCTTTGCACAATGCAAAATGTTGTGCCATGAGTTCAACATCAGGGACAGTAGATTTGCTAGCTAGTATTGATAAGGAATGAATAAGCTTGCCATTGTGCCATATTTGATATATAGCAATGGCTTGGAGATGAGGATCATTGGGAATACTGCCATCAGTGACAACCAGAAGGTGTTTAGGAGGCAAGTGGATGAGGGAGACAATTGCATCAAGATGTCAAGAGTGATTACTGAGTTCTTCAGATTTGGACAATCAGCATAATTATCCATTAATCTATGTCCAGGCTTATTGGAAGAATGAAATGGAACAAAATACTTGTGAGTTTTAAGCAACAATTTATCAGCTTCAATCAAGTGATCTCCAACCTTCTTTTTTTGCTTTTCTGATAATGTGTGAATGGAATGTGGGTGAGGTAGAGCTTCTTTAGAATTTTTGGAACACAATAGTGATAGTATAGGATGAGTTTTGTCAAGCATAGCATAGTAATAGGATGAGTGCTTAGCTAGTTTAGATAGGTAAAGGTTGATGGACATGAGGCCTGTGAGCACCTCGACTCCTTTACTAGGTGATGTGTGAAAGGTGCCAGTTATCCAGAGAGCTACCACATTTTAAATTTTTTGAAGTGCTTTGATGTTAGTCAAACAATGAGCACCAGAGAAATACTATATCCTGTAGTCATAAGTGGCAATAGAAATGACACAAGAGCAGTAGAGTAATCATTTTTGGTGAGGTAGCAGCCTGTGTACAGAATCTTCATAGCACAGATGGAGGAGAGGGCTTTAGTAGACTAGTAACAAATATGTTCCTGGAATTTAAGTTGTCAATCAAAGTAAAAACCTAAGTAATACCAATATTGCTTAGGTTTGAGTGGTGAAATGGAAGTGAAGGGTACAAATCTCAGATCAATAGAGAGATTAGCATCTCCACAAATTTGAGAGAAGTTAAAAACTTCAGATTTTTATGCTCGAGGATAAGCTTGAAGTTAGTGAATAGCTTTGTCAAGATCCTATATGTCATGACAAGATTGTCATAACAACTCTTCCACATCTCTGCCTGACTAACAATAAGTCCATTATCCACAAACAGCAAGAGAGAAATGAGACCTGCTACTTTACTACATACTGTATGATATAAAGGAGAGAAGCAAGATATAATCCAGAAAGAATAGGAGAGAGAGCTGAACCTTGATCTACATCTACACTAGTATTAAAAGAGGGTGAAGAGAGAGAGTTATAGGAATATATGGTAGAATGACCAACTAAATACCTAGAAAATAAACATACAATATTAGGTGAGAAACTTTATTTATGCAAAATGTCTAAAAGTATAGAGTGGTTGAGAGACAGAAAGAATTGAGTGATATCAAAAGCCAAAACACTAGTACATAACTTTTTCTGCTATTCAGCATAAATAAGATGTATCAGATAAATGCTGGTATCTTCAGCACTTTGTTGAACAATTCTACCAAATTGACAAGGAAAAATAGCCTCAAATTTGCTGGCTTCAAATTGCATTTATTTAGCAAGCATCTTTTCAATGAGCTTGCCAATTGTATTAAGAAGGACAATAGGCTGGAACATTTTCAGTGTGTCATAGGAGAGTTTGTTGGGCTTAGGAATGATGATGGATATTGATTCTTTGAAATGAGAAGGAAAATATCCTACAGATAGGCAAGCATTAGTGAGCTTCAGAATAATGTCAGCAACATGATTGTTGAGTTGAAAAAGTGTTTTAAGATGGCGCCAAGTAATGTGGTCCAGACTTGGTGCTGAATAATTTGAGCAAGATTTGAGGTTTAGACATAATTTGTTTAGGGTAAAAGATATCCAATTGTAAGGAGAAAGGGTTGGTATGTCATTTAGAATGGATTTGTTGACAGAACAATTGTTGGCTACATTGTAAGTACTGTTGAGTGCTTGCCAGAGTTGATCTAGAGTATTGTAAGGTTGACCTTGATATTTGATTATCTTGACTGAGAGTAACTTCAGGCCCTTCTTTCCCATGTACTATCATCATCGATATATTCGCATTTTGAGATACATTTAGCACGCTATGTCTGACGATCCCAGTGGTAGTCAGACTGGCCTTTCACGTCTCTCTTGGGCCGGAGACACTGGTTTTGATGAGGAAATTGCAACTGCCAGCATGAGTGACACTCGGATGTCCTCACCCTCTACATCCACTCCCTCTGAGCCTGAATCTCCTATGTCATCTGTGTCTAAGCCAGGCAAGCGTGCCGCTCACAGGAAGGCCTCTCAAGCAGGCCTTACTCCCCATGTGCCGAGGGTTGCCCCTCATGCCTCCATTCCTACCCTGGGGGGTACCCTTACCCCTGTGTTGTATATGGTCCCCACTGGCGCTGAGCCTGGGTTGGTTTTCACCCCCACCCCTGCTCCCCGCCCTCTCTCTTGTCCTGGTCTCAGCTCTCTTCCTTCTGGCAAGGACATCCCCTCCGCTGATAACTCCCGCAATATTGTGGGGGCTCTCAGCGATATCGCCAAGGCGCTTAACTTCTGGGGTGACCAGCCCTGGGCTGTTGAGGACAATAAGGCATGCATTGCTCTCAAGCTTGGCTCATTCATGACTGGCTTTGTCTCCAAGGGGTGGCACGAGCTGCCCTTTCCTCCTCGTTCTGCTCTGCTGGGCACTCCCCCTGATCTCAAGGGGATGCTTGCAGCACTTGTCCCCCAGCCACCTTTGGGCCCCCAGATCCATGGGTCAGCTGAGTCAGCTGATCCTGCACCTCCTCCCCCTCCTTCTATGTGTGGTCCCCCTTCTGAGGCCACTGCCCATCCTTCGGCTCCCTGCCCTCCCATCCCCTCCAGGCCGCCTAGGTCCTCGAAGTGCCCTTCCCCCTCATCAGCTCTGGCCCCCAAAAGGTCATATGCTGACACTGTTTGTGACGTCACTGCATTGGTCAATTTGGCCAAAACAGTTCCAGATCTCCTGTCCAACCACATCATCGCAATGCATCAGGCCTCTGTTCCTCCTCTTCCCTCTCGAAGGAAGATCAAGTCGACTGTCGCTGGGCCTTCCCGGCATCAGATTCTAGTCAAGTCTGAGGTGGTTGTCTCTGCCTCATCCTTCCCTTCTCTGGTTGGCATTGCTAACCATTTTCTCGCTAAGGTTGACCTTTGGGTTGACTTGTGTACTTCTGCCTATGGGGGGATCTCCCTCTTTACATCCCACATGGCAACTGCTGAGGAGATTCAGCTGGTTGCTGTGGCCATTCATAAACACCTGGGTCACCAGATCTCTGCCTCTCTCCCCACATTGCGGTCTTATCTTAAGATAGTGGACGTTCCCTACTTCCGGCCTGGTACCATGGATCCCATGGACTCAGACTATGTGAAGGGCATCATGGCCAAGTTGCACATGGCCCCCTCCTTCACTCTCGCCAATGCTCCTCATGTTATGCACAACTCTGCAAAGTTGGACTTGGCCATGGTCTGGTTCAATGTCATCGACTCTCAATCAGGTGCTTCTGCTAAGCGCCTCATCAACTCTTTCTTTCAGTTCAGTCTGGCCTCCTGCCCTGTGAGGGCAGCCCAGTCTCATGCTGGTGTCCCTGTATGTCAGCGTTGCTGGCATTGGGGTCACTCTACTTGCTCCTGCCATTCGCAGGCCCCACGTTGTCCATGGTGCTCTGGTCCTCACTCTGAGGCTAATCATCACCTTCTCGCTGGTTGTTGTCAGGGTAATCCCTTGGCTAACCCCCCTGTGCCAGCAACCATGGAGGGAGCCCCATGCCCTCACACCACTCACTGTGTGAACTGTGGTAGCAATCACAGCGCGAGCAACCGAAAGTGCCCGTACTGGTAGCACCACTTCGACCAGGACTGGTTGGCTCATCAGGCTAACCAGGACTGGCAGGGGCAGATGGCCGCTTCAGGTGCGACTTCCAAGAGGCAGGAGGATGAGCGTCAGGATAGGGCAGCATTCTGGCATCAGCGCACACACTGAGTGCCTTCTGATCGCGATCATGAGATCAAGTACCCATTGTTCGGCTGGTGGCTGGAGGGCCGGGAAATTGGACTCGAGTTTATATGGACATTACATTGTAAGTACTGTTGAGTGCTTGCCAGAGTTGATCTAGAGTATTGTAAGGTTGACCTTGATATTTGATTACCTTGACTGAGAGTAACTTGCGATCTTTGGCCCATGCCATCAGATCCCAAGGTCTAGTGTTGAATTGAGAAATCTCCTCAATTTTTGCATCAAAAAATTGATGTTTGACTTTGTAAGTCATTTGGTGAAATTGTTTCCATCTAATTTTTGACTTATCTCTTTGATATTCTTCCAACTTCATCTTACACTCCTCATTCTACTATGGCTTGGAGCATGAGATGATAGAGCTCATAGATGCATGTTTATTCTATGTCAATCTGATGAGGGCAGCCATCTGCACTGAGAACTGTTCAATTGCATTCTCAGTCAAAAGATTAGCATGCTGAAATGCTTCAAGCCCTTCAGCCAACTCTTTAAGAAACTTGTTTTCATTTGAGGTATTAGGTCAGATTATTATTTTAGTAACAGGGACAATCATGGGGTTGACAGGGATGACTGTCATAATAGGTGTATGATTGGAGCAGTCTATTTGGTCCTTGAGGATAGAGCAGTGATTGACATTGATGTCATTAGAAATGAAGACAAGATCAATTACTGAGGGATTTTTGCTTTTGTCAGCAGGATAATGAGTAGAGATGGGTCTATCAAAGGGTAGCCAGTCCAGACCTAGATTATTCATGAGACTAATGAGTTGATTTGCATATTGTGAATAAAAGTGGTAATTTGGGTCCCAGTATTTGGAGTAGATGTTGAAATCACCCCTGACATAGAGAAAACATGGTAGAGTGATGGCATGATGGAGTAGGTCATTTAAGGCAGTGTGTTTTGAGTCAGAATAGACTGACATGAGGAAGTGGGTAGTGTTGTTATAAGATAGTGATATGACAACAATGTCAGGGGAAGAAAAATCCATCCTAATCATGGGCCAAAGGTATGATAACTGTTTGTGGACATATGCCATGACCCATGGCAAGATGTTTGTTAGTGGTATATAAAGCCAATCAGGATGAAGCAGTGCTCTAACCACATTTTTATCTAGAGGGTTATCAGTAGACACAGTCTGCTGTATTACAATTCAGGCAGGTTCTTGAAAGAAGACAATGTCTATATCATCAGTCATATTGTTAAGAATAGTTTCCATAGCAGAATAAGCATGTTGAACATTGAAAGAAAGAATCTTTAAATTACTAATGGTCAATTCTTTTATTGAGAAATGCTGGGCCCTTTATGACTCCCTGAGGTTGAAAAAGCAGAAGGGTTGGTATGGCATTGGATAGCCATTTCAATATGCTATGCCCATTGGGCTTTGGCTTACTCCATTTTGTTGGAATGCTATGTTTTGTTGAAACAATTATGCCAGTAAGGGCATTTTTTATCATTTATAAAGTGATTGCCTTTGCAATTGATGTATTTAAACTTATGTGGGCATGGATTGCCTTCAGTGGTGGCCATATAAGGGGGTTTGGCTTCTTCATTAGTCTTGCAACATAAAGATAAGACTCTGTGATTCTCAGTTTTGTAAGGACCAGAGCATTTAGCACAGTGCTATCCTTGGAATCAGCATTTTGCTGTAATGTGGCCCCATCACCAGCAGTTTTGACATTGGGGAATACCAGGATGCATGCTGCATGCAAGAATTGTAGCTACATTATTTTCAAAATTGAAGGACTAGTTAATGAGCAATTTGGCTTTGGTACCCTTTTGAAAGTCCTAAATATCAAACTAGATAATTACCATATCAGAATGTGCAGACACTTTCATGATGCAGGGTGAGGAGGCAAGGGAAATTTGTTGGAAGAGTAGGTTGTGATCTATAATGTATAAGACATCATCAGCCTTGAGCTGAGTAGACCCATTATCATGCCATTTGGGTGGGGTATAAAAGTTAATGCCCACAATCTTGAGGTAAAATTTGGACATAGAAGCATGTGGAACAAGGACATTATCTGAAACAACTTTCTTGACCTATTCATGGATGATGTCAATTTCAAAAGTGTTTGGCACTAAGTTGATGTTGAAGAATAAGCCTAGGGATGGCCTAGATCTTCCTTTGATGACAGAATTGACTCAGAGCTTGGAGTGTTGTTGAATAAGGCCACAGTTGACAGATTCAATAATTTTCTTGTGGTGAGATAGGCAAGTGGCAGTAACAGCATCATTATAAGGAATGAGGACTTGTTTTCTAGAAGGTCTCTTGATAGTAGTTTTAACTATAAACTTCTTCCTTTTGTTAGCATCAACAGCAGGAGCACTTTTGTTAGGAGAAGCATCCAAGGAAGCCTGATATATAGCAACAATATGTTCAGCAGACAACTTGTTGCTAAAAGCTTTAGTCAACTCAACTAGGCCAATGGCTTGATCATTAATAGTAGAGGGAGAAGAAGCATTGGAGCATGCAACATTTACAAATGACTTCTTTGGAGGGGCAGGAATAGAATCAGGAATATTCAGTGGTGGGCTCACTGGGACTATAGGTTTTGGCAGGGAAAAAGCAGTCTTAATAGGTGATTTAGGTAGAGTTTTTGTTGGCCTTGGTTTATATTCAGGTTTGACATCAACATTTATGTTTTCATTAGGCTGAGAAGACAGGACAATTTCCCACTTCTTTCCTTTGTCTTTCTTCTTGTTGTATCAGTAGATATCTGGAAAGAAGAGCTTTTCAATTAGCTGAAGGAGCATAAATTTCTCACTCTCTTGAGAAGCATATTCATCATTGATTGTTTGGTCATCTATGACAGTGTGACCCCAGCCTCCATTATTTATGGCTGTAAAAAGATAAGTAAGCTTGTCAGCTATGTTAGAATTAGGTGTGAAATTTCCTTTATTGACAGGAAAATATTTGAGTCATAAGGCACATTCTTGCATACTCATGCACACTTCATCTATGGACTCCTTGAATTCATTGATTGTAGGAAATCCATTAATGATCAGCTGTGTTTTATCACCTTCAGCAATAGTGTCACCAGCTTGAGTTTCTATCATAATATCATTGTCATCAATTTAAGGCAATGGCTATGCCTGCACAGCTATCAATTGTGCAACTGCCTGTGAGGCATGGTTACTAGCAGGCATAATAAGGGAGGGATTAAGTTTAGGGACAGGTGGGGGAGATGTGTTGCTAACAGTGTTAAATATTGAGTTTGTGTTATCATTCCAAGAAGATAGAACTGGTAGTTTATTGGGACCAGAAACTGGTGGCCCAAGCATAAAGAATGGTGTATTTGATACAAAGACAGAGGCATTGCTAGAAACTCAAGTAGAATCTCTAAGCTGTCTGACAATAGTATGAGAGAGTGTCTCTTGGGGTTTTTCTTCAGAGACTTGATTAAACCATTGGAGTTGGTCTAGCAGATAGTGGCTTTCAAAATCCATTGTGTATTCATAATGGATAGATGATATATCCAAAGGTACAGGAATATTTTCATGTATTTTTTGGACATTGGAAATATAAATGCCTCTAGGTGTTTGGGCAAAGAGAGAGTTGTCTGTGAAAAAACAACCAGTAGGGATAGTGGGCTCAAATTTGAGAGCCTGTTGGTTTGGTGGCAGGATATAAGTATAAGCTATAGAAGAGGCACACAAATATAAATGTTATGGTAAGTTGAAATGTTCATTTCTGACTCATTTAGCAGACCAGACAAGAGATGTAGTATGTCCTTAAATATTGAGTAGGAAGAAAGAATGAGCTGCAGATCATTCAAGTAATTCCATGCATCTATAGATGTTTTGGATATGATTTTCCTTGTTATCAGAGAACTTGTATTTGCTTTCACTCTCACTCTTGTTAGCTTTAGTAACTTTGTTAAGAGCTGCTTCAGTTGCCTTAAGGTCAATGGCAGACACTTTTTGGCCAGCACATATTTTGGTGAGTTTCTTCACAATACTGATAATGCTTCTACTTCCATCTTTACTCTTCTTACCTTTACTACTATCTCCCATAGTTTTGAATATCATAGTTGTTTCAGTATCAAAATACCACTTGTTAAAAAATAATGACGGTAGTATGTGGGAAAGGAAGGATTTGTCTACTGAGGCTTCACAACTCCTTTCTCTTATTGATCATGCTAACAACAAGCTTCTGATGAAAAATAACAAGAAGCAAGTTACAAATCTGATATGTGCTGCACTAGTATTAGCAGTACAGGATGTAATGAAAGTATATGTGATAGTTTGACTTCTTTGTTTCAACTTCATTGATTTTTCTTCTAGGTCTCAATTTCATTACTCACTGGCAGCTGAAGATGATGCAGCATTCTTATCCAATAAGCAACACAAACTTACACAGTTCACTGCCAGCTTCCAGCCTCACATTCCTGATATCTACCTTAGTGACAACAAACTAAGTCAGCCTATTGGAAGAGATGATATCAAGAGTTGCGATCTTGATCTTGGTCCCCTCTATCAAGTCCAATATGACTATCAGCTAGAGTATGCATGATACTGTGCACAAATTTGACCCTCAATTGAGAAACCCTTATATAAGAACAGCACACAAATACAGATAATTCAGAAGTTTCACCAGGTCCTCAAGGATCACACTCACTCAGATGCTGCAAGTAGTCAGGACTGACAAACTCAGTGGACTGGAAACCCAGACTATATCCCCAGTCTGCCAGAGTAAGCTGGAAATACAAAAAATGCATCACAAGTTGTATCTACACTGGCCAAAAAGACATGTAGTAGAGCTATTCTGAATTGTCAAAATAACCCATCTATTCACTAGGCTGCAAACCACTATCAAGAGGTATTTTGACAATGTGACTAGAGGTGCCAAAGTTCAGTTCAGTTCAGTTCAGTTCAGACCTCCTTTGGCCTGAACCTGAACCTGAACTTTTTGAAAATGCTTGAACCTGAACCTGAACTGAACTGAACTTTCTTGAACTTGGTTCAGTCAGTTCAGTTCAGGTTTGAACAGGTTTGAACTTTGAACTTTTCTTCAACTTTACTAAATACTTCCAAAAGTGACTTTTTCAATGTTTAACATTTAAAAATAGTTTCTTGTAGTTAAAAAATAAACTGTACAGTGAGGGACAAAACTGTTATAATATTTTAAGCATTTCTACTAAATCATGAATAACTTGGGAGCTAAGCAAGTTGAAATCTTGAAGTTTTAAATGAAGATAGCCCTGGATGTTATCTACCCAACCATGTATAAATCATTATGTAAGCACAATCCTTTCCCACACTACAAATTTTATAAAATTATAAGTACATTGTAACAGTTTTGTCCCTCTCTGTGAAATCATATGACTTTGTTGATTACATGCAAATAAGTGCAAATAAAATCATGTGATTTGATTGAGAAAGATATATATACCCTTGTACAATACCTATAGTCCCCCACAACTCATTATTCTACCATGCACTGACTTACTTCTATCCAATACAACTATATTATTCATCTTCTTAACCAAGGACATTCTGCTCACCAAATTGAAGGAATCACTAGTTTTTCTTCAGCAACCATATCCCATATTTGCAATCAATACTGCTCTGACCTTGTCAAGTCTACTGGTGGCCATCCTCACAAGCTTTCACCATCTAATATCTAATATGCTCTATGCCTCATCACTTCTCACAAGGCTGAAAATGCTGTTGAAGTTACCAAAATCTTGAAAAATATCACCAACCAACCTCTCTCATCAAAGACTATCTGAAGAGAGCTTTAGACAGTTGGAATGAAGGCTGTAGTCAAGAAAAAACAACCTTTTCTTTCCAAATGACATAGCAAGGAATATATGGATTTTGCAATGGCCCATCTATATTGGACTGTTGAGAACTGGAAAAGGATCATCTATACAGATGAGACTAAAGTCAATTGCTTAGGGTCAGATGGAAGGAAATGGGTGTGGAAAATGCCTGGAGAGGCACTTTCTGATAGGCTAGTAGAGAGGATAGTCAAGTTTGGAGGAGGGTCTTTGATGTTTTAGGGCTGTATGTTTTGGGAAGGAGTTGGGTATGGGACCAAGATTAATGGGAGGATAGATGCTGACCTTTATGTGTCTATCCTGGAAGATGAACTCCAGTGAAGCCTTGCATGTTATGACCTTGGGTAGATTACTCTGGATAGTTTCATGAACTGCAGTATTTATTTTCTATTACCTGGTGTTACCCTATACTCTCTATTCCTGTATACTCTGTGTTACCTTGTCCTCCTAGTATAAGTACCCTAGGTAGAGCATTGTCTTCCTTATGCTTTACCAATTGTACTTTTCCCTTACTCACCCTCAAGCCTTTGCCTAAGTTGCAACCTGAGTTCACTCATAAGGTCATAACATTTGGTAAAGCATCACCAACTTACCTTGCCAAATGGAACAAAGGCATAAACGACATTGGTCCTATGAGGAGAACGATTCTGCCAGAAGAAAATGACAATGAGCACTAGCAGCAAGCATAGCTAAGCAACTGGCAGATGAAGAATATGTACAGCAGCTATTACAGGAAGAACGAGACAATGAGACACCAGAAGAATCATCAACAGAGACAGATGAAGAAGAACCCAAACCTGAGTTGGAACATGAGGAAACAGAAGAAGAATCTGTGCAAGGAATAGAACATTTGTCAGAAGCACTAGGATCACTCAACATTAGCAGACAGTCAACATCAGAAGAATCAGACAGCATGGAAATGTCTCAAGAACATGAAGGAATGGATATACAACCACAGCCAGTCCCACAAACTATAATACAAACCCAAACCAAATCCTTTTTACCCAAACCAGGATACTTTGATGGAACCAGAGTGAAATGGGAAGACTAGTGGAGGAGCATGCTACTCTACATTGCAGGAAATGATATCACCAACAACAGACAGTGAGTTACAGTAGTACTCACCAGGATGAAAGAAGGAATAGCAGGATCCTTTACATCTGTCACAATGAAGGATATGTTAAAAGAAACTTGGTGGGCAGCTTTTAATTGGGATAATTGGGCCAAGGAATTGGAAACCAGGTTTGCAGATGGAATGGGGTCAGGAGAAGCAGAATGGAGAATCGAAGAATTCAGGCAGGGAAGGATACACATCCAAAACTTCTTAATCAAGTTCAAAGTCCTCAAACACAAAGCCAATATAGATGATGGTCATGTCCTCTTTTTACTAAAGAAACATGTTTGCCCTGACGTCATTAAAACTATCATGGGATACCCTACCAACTACCAACTGACCACTTACATCAAATGGATGATATCCATCAACACTGTAGAGAAAGGATATAAATTTGCTAATCTAAAATGACAACACCTCACAGGCAGTGGTGTCACATATGGAGAATGAGGACAACCTATAGAGATTGGATGCATGATATCTCAAACACCACACTACATTAACAAGGAAAATCCCAAATGCTTTAGTTGTGAAAAATTCAGTCATATTGCAAAGAACTGTACAGAACCAAAAACCACATGCAATCTAGCCAACAAGCCTCAATGCTTTAATTGTGGCAAATTTGGCCACATCTCCAAATACTGCAGAACCCCATGACAAGGCAAGCCTAGCTTCAGGTCTATAACAGAAATACCAGAAGGAGAGAAGAAGACAAATGAGGAGGGTTTTGTAAAAGGCTCAAAGCAAGACACATAAACTTTTGAGCCTATAAACATAGAGTTTCTGTCTCACAGTTTCCAT
>LSHD01013595.1:0-11350 GCA_001563735.1 Leucoagaricus sp. SymC.cos | reverse complement strand
TCAGACCTGGGGTTGGCTATCCTCCAGACTTTCACTTGCTCCTAGAAGTCAACTTGTGTCTAGGCGGGAGGTACTCCTCTTGAGGAAGCAGTCCATAATACAATGGTGATTTGGAAGGCAGCTCTTGGTAGAGACAACATTGTACAGACATCATGAGCTCCATTGTATGGAAACCCTTGCCAACAGAGGTTCGCCAATGCAAATGTCTGCCACACACCTCTCAAAGGTCAAAGTGGTTAGCTAAACTCACTGTCCCTTGAGTAAGTGATGTTCCAAGTCTGATGAAGTTATGAACTTCCATTACATATTCAGTCAAAGTGATAATAGGCTTTCTGATCACTGATGACTTCGATCAGAGAAGCAGATTGTCGCTCAGGGACTCAGTCTTAGAGTATGAGAATATATTATGAATGATAATCAAAAAGGGTAGAAGCTACCGAGCTTCTTTCTTTTCTCATGTATTTATATACTACTCAATAGCACTACAGGCATATTGGGTAGTCTATGAAGATCTACGTCTACATGTAAATCCTCGGTTATTTGGGGTCCATACCTTTGTAAATCCTCAGTCACAGTGAACTGAGCCGAGTGGTATTTTTATCTTTTCTAATAATAATCTAACTACCAAGTCAAACTAGTTTGGTTTAGCGGCGTTAGATGTAAATCATAACTTGTGAGATTAGTCCAAATATAGAAGACAAATATTTCTTTGATCGAAGATCAAAGAAGTAGTTCTTTGACATTTCTCCATTCGATCAACAGGGCTGTTGTTCTTACCCTGATCATCAGTCTTCCCTTCTCTAGTCTTCATCTTCTGTCATCTCACTATCTTCATCGTCGGTATCATTAGTCGAGGTGGCAGAGGTGATGGAAGTGGTGTACCACAACTGTGAGGATGAAGATGATGATGAGTAAGATAAGGGAACAATCTCCCTTTCCACAGCGATCAAGAGTTGTCGCTGTTGTTCTTCTAAGGCATTCCTAATCAGCTCATCTTGCTGATAGGTCTGATTTAGGACTCCTGTGACGATGTGTTGTAACAATGTTGCTCCTTCCATCGTGAGGTAGGGATGAGTCCATTCTTGTTCTGGGTGGGTGGGATGCATAGGCTTCCAGCCATTGCTGAGAGCCGTTAGTGGTGCCATTGGCAATGTACACACATATAGTCCATTGGCAACATACACACATATAGTCCATTGAGCTCATAGTGCTCATATGGCAGGTTATGGTAAGCATCTAACAAGATGTCATTGTAGGTTTGGTCTGCCTCAGATTCTACCATGATGAGTGTCAGGATAGGTAGAGGTGGGGCATAGTATGGTGTCACGCTTCCATGTATGATCCAGTGGTATTGGTCCAGGTATTGCATAGACTGTTCAATAACTGCTTTGACCATAACATTACTCTCTTCATTTATTGCATTTTCTATAACGCGTTTCAATCCAATCGTTCTCCCTTCTCCTTCCAAGTTTTGTTCTAGGATAGCAGGAGATAGGTATTGCTCTCTGGTGATGATAAGGAGGTGACTTGTTAGAGGGGGTCACACCAGGGGTAAGATAACATATTTGTCACTTCCCGTGTCAGTTTCTCCAGTGGGGATGGGTCCTATGATTACGGAGTCATGACAGTATTGAAGCATGGTCTTGATGTGGAACCATTTGATAGGATCACCAGCTTCCCAAATTAGAGTAGGCTAGATCATCGTAGTATTCTCCATCATCAATTGAATAATCAGATACTCCATCATTTCGAGGTATCGCGAGGAGAGCCTCTCTCTCTGAATTGTATTGAGATGAAGGTGTAGTCACTCTCCTGTCGAGGCTGGGGCTTGGCCTAGTAGTGCCAAGGTAGTGGAGGTTATTTCCTCATTGGCCTCTCCCTCTCATATTCTGTCCTCTTCCTCTCAGGTTCTGTCCTCTTCCTCTTGTGTTCTGTTCTCTCCCTCTCATATTCTGTCCTCTTGACTGGGCTTGTCCTCTTCCTCTTCCTCATCCTCTGGATATCCCAGAAGCTCTTCCTGTAGAGGTGCCTCCCCTTGGATGTGTGTAGGGTGGGGGAGGGGTGTGTCTCTCATTTGGTATGGTAATTCGAGAAGACTGAGCTTGTGAGGGGTTTTGAAATCAAGTCTGACTGTGGGTAGCCATATGGGGTCATTCAAGATGTAGTGGGCCATGTCAGATATTTGATTCCATTGGGCTGAGGGTCGAAGTAGGATGGGGTCATGGTGTAGTTTCCATGGTGTCATGAGGCAGTACGTGTCTGGCTCCAGTGTTGTTGTTACGCACTGGGCGATTACAGATATGATGTTGTTCCTGATGTCTTGAAATGGTTGGCTCAGGATGGATGGTATTGGGATCAACAGGGGGTCATCCCATTGAGCAGGTAGGAGGTCCTGAAGGACGTCCACAAGTTCGACTTCTGTCATTATTGATATCCACATTGGTAGGGTGAATATCTGGTCCTTGTATAGGAGCTCAAGAGGTTGGATGTATGCTCTCAGTTGCTTGTAGAGGTTGTTCAAGGAGCCCGTTATGCCGAGGGTATCAGGGAAAGTCAAAAGTTGCTCCATAATTTGTTCTGCCTTGAAGGCCGAAGTAAGTACCATACCGTAATTCTGCCAGAGAAATTTCTGGGTGAGTTTCCCAAATAGCTCTTTGAATCAGATTGGAGAGTGGAAGGTGAGCAAGCGTGGTGAGATGGACAGATGAAAAGTGTGCATGTGCAAGCAACATTCTCACATAATGTATGCTAAGAGCAGTTTGCGCCCTATAGCGGTTGATACATTCAAGAATTTCTGGATCATCTGGTATGTTGGTGTCCAGGATGAGATAGTCAATCCAGTTAAGTCATCGAAGGGTATACTGGAGAGAGGTATCAAGAACATGGGCAGTTCCAGAGGGAGGTTTGACATGGCAGGGCTCTCCCCTGACATTGAATGTATAGTAGTGCCCCAAATCTTGTTGGTATCCAGGTACTGGGAGGGGTCTAAGGTGATCTGGGAGTGGGTGCAGGAAAGGGGTGGCATTTCAATTCATGTGGTGTTGGGTCTTCCTGGGAGGTTTTGAGTGTCTTTATAAGTTTTGAGGATCTCATCTGCTCAAAGGAGATGTTCCTCTGGTTCCCAAGTGTTTTCCACATTGGGATAGCCAATCCATTTCACTAAGAAGTGGTATTTTCCTTTTCGTACACAGTGGTTCAGTATTGCTTCAACCTTGTACTGTTCTTGTTCTTCAATGAGATCTGGAAGTGGTCGTTCATTGTGTTTCCCATATAAGGCATTTTCTCTATGGGGTAGGAGTAAGTCAGCATGAAACATGTTGTGAATTTTCCAAGTTGGTGGAAGTTTCAGTCTGTAGTTGATGGGTGACAGCTGTCAAAGGATAAGGAAAGGTCCTTCTTTCCATGGTCTTAGTTTTCATGATACTTCCTGGAGTGGAAGATTTCAGGTGTCTAGCCAGACTTTGTCTCCTTCTCAGTATGGAGGGTTTTGATGGTGTGTTGTCTGTTTCTCCATTATTTGCCTTGCTTTTTGATGGGCTTGTAGTGCTCTTCTCCTAGCTTCCTGTAGGTCTTCAATTTGCTGGTTTGTCTGTGGGTTATTTGTTGGTGGTGTATTGTTTGGTAGCGTTTTTAATTCATGGCTGTATAATAGTTGATTTGGTGAGTGCATTCTGCCTGCATGCAGTTGGTTGTTGTGGGCCATTTTGTAAATCACTAGATATTTCGTCCAATTGTGGGAATCGTTCATGGTGATGATTGCCAAATATGTTTCTATCTCTTGGTTGTACTGTTCGGTGGTTCCATTGGTTCTGGGGTAGAACACTGTTGAAAACGCTGGTTCTATTTTTAACTTCTGATAGAACACTTTCATAATTTTCGATGTGAATCTTGGATCTCAATTGCTGATAACCTTGTCAGGTAATCCATATCTTCGATAGAGTGTGTCTATCAATAGTTGGGTTATCATTTCGGAGGTGGCTGTTTTTGTTGTAGGGGTTAATATTACTCCCTTCATTAAGCCATGGTCTACTATGGCTAAAATAGCATCCTTTCCATCTGAAATAGGTAGATCTGTTATTAGATCCATGGAGATTTGTGCAAATGGCCACATTGTGGTGGGTGCGGGAATTGGTTGGAGTAGTGCCTTTTGGGGGTTTCTCGTGATTTTGTACATTTGGCACTTGTTGCATCCTTTGATGTATTTGGTTATGTAGTCATACAACGCAGGCCAGTAGACATTTTTCTGAAGTGTCCAGAGGGTTTCCTTGATTCCGGGATGTCCACTAGTGATATGATCATGGGCTTGCTGTAGTAGGTGGCGTCGTAAGATCCTGTCATTAGGTATAGCGATTTTCTCCTTGAAATAAGGTATCCCATCACATTTGCTTTCTGGTTGTATGTCCAGTAAATCTCTGTATTTTCAGATGTCGTTGAGGTCTTGTGAGGAAATGATATTTATCATTTCATCGTCTAGCATCGTAATCTTCTGATTATTGTGGTCATCTGGTGCATAATTGGGTCTTCTGGATAGGGCATCTGCTGCACCATTTTTCCTTCCAGGTATGTGCTGGATAGATATTTGAGGTTTATATTCCTCAAGTGTTGCTCTCTATTGTCTTTGCCTTGGATTAAGGTCTTCTGGTTTTTGCCATCTGGTCAGGTCCCTGTAGTCTGTCCAGACTGTAAAGGGTTGTCATGCTCCTAATAGATGATGTCACCATGCTTTTAGGGCATGTATAATGGCGAGTAACTCCTGTTCTGAACAATGGTAATTTTGTTCAGCTGGTGTAAATGCTTGAGAGTGGAAAGTGATAGGTTGTCATTTTCCTGTGAGGTTCTTCTGGTATAGAACAGCTCCTGAAGCATATGCAGAAGCATCCATTTCAACTTCGTAAGGTTCATTGGGGTTGGGTTTCATCAGAATAGGTCTTTCTTCAAACATCTTTTTCAGTTGTTTGAAACTTTGTTGGTGTTCTGGGGTCCAGTGGAAGTTCTTTTTGGTGGACATCAATTTATTGAGCAGGGCAGCATGCTTGGAGTAGTTCTGGATGAATCTTTGATAGAAGTTGCAAAAGCCTATGAATTTGCGAACATCTTTGGTCTTGGCAGGCATAGGCCATCATTTGATTCCTTCAAGTTTTACATGATCCATTTTGATTGCATTCAGTATTACTATTGCTCCAAGGTATTCGACTCTTTGTTTGTTGAACTCGCATTTTGTGGGTTTCAAAAATAAGTCATTTTTCTGTAGGACTTTGAGTACTTGCGTGGTTAGGTGGCAAAGTTCTTCCTGGGTTTTCACATGGATGAGGATGTCATCCATATAGACTAAGACTCCTCCTTTTTGCACTAATGGTTCGAAGATTTTGTCCATCATGGCTTGGAATGTAGCGGGTGAGTTACACATTCCAAAAAACATGACTGTTGGTTCGAATAATCCTCTTGGCATTCTAAATGCTGCTTTCCATTGATCTTCAGGTTTTATTCGGATATTGTTATATCCAGCACACATGTCGAATTTGGTGAAGTACTTTGATCCTTCGAGTTTATTGAATAATGTGGGGATCAAAGGAATAGGGTATGCGTTCTTGCATGTGTGTGAGTTCAGGTACCTGTAGTCTTGGCATGGTCATAGCTTTCCATCTTTCTTTGATACAAAAAAGAAAGGTGAAGCCATAGGGGATTTCGATTCCTGGATATATCCTTTGGTGAGGTTCTCATCGAGGAATTTATTGAGTTCGTCCATTTCTTTTGGTGCAAGTTTGTAATTTGGGAATGCTTTAGGTGTAAAGCTGTCGAGTAGTTCAATCTCATGGTCCCATTTTTGTTTTGGTGGAAATCTCTGCGATTTTTTTTCTGAAAACACTTTCAGGTAAGAGCAATATTCTGGGGGTACAAGTTTGAGTGGATCGCTTTTTCCTGTCTTAGAGAATTCTTGGGCAAGTGAAGTAGCAGTGTTAGTCTTCACGTTAATTTCTTTGTCTTGCCCAAGGAAGTATATGACTTCATCTTCAGATAGTTCATTGAGATATTTGTCCCATGTTGGAGGTGTTGAAAGGCAAAGTGTTTTGTTTTGCCAATTAATGTCTGGGTTCATCTGTTCAAACCAGGGTATCCCTAGGAGTAATCAGGGTTCTCCTAAGTTTGCGATGTATGGTTCTATGATGTGTTCTATCTTGTCAATAGTGACAGTCATATGAGTCTGTGCGGTGATTTTTCCAGAGTTTTCGGTGCCATCTGTGTTTCAGACTTTAATGGGGTTCGGTAGTTGTTTAGTGGGTAGTCTCCATTTGTTGATTAAGGTCAGGTCAATAAAGTTGTTTGAGGCTCCTGAATCGATTAAGGCATGAGTGTTGATATCTGGGTCAGAAGGTAGATGTATGGCCAGGGGTATATGTAGGATTTGTTTCTTCAGAATGAGGTGTATTTTGTTTATTTCAATCGCATCGTCTTCCTCTCGTTCTTTCAAAAATTTGAGGTTTCATCATCTGAGTCTTTGCAATTATTGATGACATGACTTCCCAATTTTCACAGGGTTTGAAACTTTCATCTCCTATCCTTTCCCTTTCCCTTTTGATCATCTTTCTTTCAATCATTTCTTGGTCATCCTCCTCGATTATAGTCAGCCTTCCCTTTCCTTTCCTGGAGTGGACAGTCTCATGCCCAATGTCTTCCTTCCTTGCACAGGAAACATAATCCTTGTGATCATAGCCATTTAAGTTCAGGGGTGAACATCTTGTTGATTTCTTCCTCGATGTCTCATTCCTGGTCACTTCTTGTATCATCGGTAGACTCGGAATAGTCTGTTTCTGATTCCATTGATTCACTTGGAGTTTTGTCATTGTCAGTATATTCTCCATTAAGGTAATTAATTCTCTTGATGAGGTCAACATCCATGGGGCCATATCCTTTGGGATTAGACATTGTTGTAGGGTGTGTATAAGGCCTGTAAGTCGATGCCTTTTGTTTATGAGAATAAGTTTTCCTTTTAGAGCAATGAGTCCTCCTTCATGGTTCTAGATAACTTCTTCTCATCCCCACATACAATTGTATGTGGTCCATTTTGCTAACCTGTCTGGCAGCGGTATAGAAGTTGTCAATATTATCGGCGATGGGGTTGAGTTGGTGGACTTGTTTATTGTAATAGGGGTCCAGTCCTTGTAGGAAGAATACGATTCTGGTATGTTGATCCTGTATTCCTGAGGTAATTGCAAGATTTTTGAATTGGTTAATATATATCTTGATGGGTCTTCCATTCTGTTGTAGGTCCAATAATTCTGCAACTCCTTGTAGGTTGTTGCTGATGTGTTTAAATGAGGTGTTGAGAGTGTCATAGAATTCTTTCTCTGTTCCCACTGCAAATATGGGTGGTGTGCCAGTGGTATGGGAGTGTATATATGACTTCTTCCATTCCATTGCTGGTCCTTCCATGCTGAGTAGTGCATAGAGGATTCTCGACTCCTGTGTGATATAGGTGTTTGGCTTTGCTGTGTAGAGCAGTCATAAGTCATCTCTCCACCTAGGGTAATCAGATAGTTCTCCAGTAAATGCTCATGGAGTTGGGACTTTGGGGTCCCTAGCTGCTGCTGTAGGTAGCACCATTGTTGAAGTTCTTGGCTTGGGTGATGAACTAGGTGATCTGGAGTTTCTGGGGGCTCTATATGAATCGAAACTCAGGTTTGGTTTGATAGGGTTGGGGATTTCTTTTGAGGTACTAGGGGTGTCAGTTGCTCGTCATTTTTCTTTATCGACAGTGTTGGTGGGAGTGGTTGGTTGAGTACGCTTGGGGGAATTATGCTCCAATTTGATGAGTCCTGCATTGATGAATGCAACAACTTGTCTTGTAAGAGTAGATTGTTTAAAGAGTGTTTGTTCCTCATTGGTGAGGGATAAGAACCAGTTGAGTTTAACAAGTGTGTCGATGGAATCAGGGATATCTTTTTCAGGTTCCTTTTCTTTAATTCCTTGGCAAGTAGGCTTAATTTATGAGGATCCAGGTGGATAGAATCCTCCAGGTGGTGTAGATAGTGGCATGGAAATTTTGTTGGTTTTATAGTGTCGTTTGGGGTCATTTGAGTGTCATTACTGTCCTTTGTATTGTTTTCAATGGTTGCGATGGTTGGGTTTGTGGTAGGGTTTATGATGATGGGTTTGATGGTAATGAGTGATTCTTGAGTCGTTTGGTTTCCCTCTGGTAAACTCAGATCAGAGGAGTTGTCTCTAGATCATTTTAGAACTGGAGACGTCTTTCTCGATGGTTCCCTTCCTCTCAGTAGAAGGTCACAGCTCATCGTTCGTTTGTTCAGTGTTGAGCATTTGAACATGCTCCTTGCTTACTTACTTGTCCTTTGACAAGTGAGAAGCAACCTGTTCTCAAGTATCAGTCATGGGATTGAGGGGTCCTTCCCAAATATCGAGTGTCGGGGCATCTCAGGATTGTTGACTACAATTTTCCTAAAAGTCTTCTGTGATCTAGCTGAAGAAGCTCTCTCCCCTGTCTTTTGAACATCAATTCGAGGGTGGGGTGTTATTCCGCAGATTTCTCCTTATGCGTAGGTGTACCCTCTGCCTATCCTCCTATACTGTAGGTTGTTGGAGGTCGTACTAGCCACGGAACATCATTAGCTTTCCATACAATGGAATTCCCTCGCAGCTTTCCCAAGGCCAGGTTCCAAGGGAGCTTCTACCCTAATATTAGGGGTGCTTTTTGCCAGTGGCCCATTTGTATAGTTGTCTTTCAGACCTGGGGTTGGCTATCCTCCAGACTTTCACTCACTCCTAGAAGTCAACTTGTGTCTAGGTGGGAGGTACTCCTCTTGAGGAAGCAGTCCATAATACAATGGTGATTTGGAAGGCAGCTCTTGGTAGAGACAACATTGTACAGACATCATGAGCTCCATTGTATGGAAACCCTTGCCAACAGAGGTTCGCCAATGCAAATGTCTGCCACACACCTCTCAAAGGTCAAAGTGGTTAGCTAAACTCACTGTCCCTTGAGTAAGTGATGTTCCAAGTCTGATGAAGTTATGAACTTCTGTTACGTATCCAGTCAAAGTGATAATAGGCTTTCTGATCACTGATGACTTCGATCAGAGAAGCAGATTGTCACTCAGGGACTCAGTCTTAGAGTATGAGAATGTATTATGAACGATAACCAAAAAGGGTAGAAGCTACTAAGCTTCTTCCTTTTCTCATGTATTTATATACTACTCAATAGCACTACAGGCATATTGGGTAGTCTACAAAGATCTACATCTACATGTAAATCCTTGGTTATTTGGGGTCCGTACCTTTGTAAATCCTTGGTCACAGTGAACTGAGCTGAGTGGTATTTTTATCTTTTCTAATAATAATCTAACTACCAAGTTGAACTAGTTTGGTTTAGCAGTGTTAGATGTAAATCATAACTTGTGAGATTAGTCCAAATATAGAAGACAAATATTTCTTTGATCGAAGATCAAAGAAGTGGTTCTTTGACATTTCTCCATTTGATTGACAGGGCTGTCATTCTTACCCTGATCATCGGTCTTCCCTTCTCTAGTCTTCATCTTCTGTCATCTCACTATCTTTGTTGTCAGTATCGTTAGTCGAGGTGGCAGAGGTGATGGAAGTGGTGTACCGCAACTGTGAGGATGAAGATGATGATGAGTAAGATAAGAGAACAATCTCCCTTTCCACAGTGATCAAGAGTTGTCACTGTCATTCTTCTAAGGCGTTCCTAATCAGCTCGTCTTGCTGATAGGTCTGATTTAGGACTCCTGTGATGATGTGTTGTAACAATGTCACTCCTTCCATTATGAGATAGAGATGAGTCCATTCTTGTTCTGGGTGGGTGGGATGCATAGGCTTCCAGCCATTGCTGAGAGCCGTTAGTGGTGCCGTTGGCAACGTACACACATATAGTCCATTGAGCTCGTAGTGCTCGTATGGTGGGTTATGGTAAGCATCTAACAAGATGTCATTGTAGGTTTGGTCTACCTTGGATTCTACCACGATGAGTGTCAGGATAGGTAGAGGTGGGGCGTAGTATGGTGTCGTGCTTCCATGTATGATCCAGTGGTATCAGTCCAGGTATTGCATAGACTGTTCAATAACCGCTTTGACCATAACATTTCTCACACAAGTGCTCAGATCCATCCTCCTATTCTGAATGAGAGTTTCAGCTCCCACTCTCAGTTCTTACTGAAAATGCAGCAGCAGCAGACAAGACAGGGTCTGGACGGATTTTGAATGCAATATCTATTCCAAATCTCAATCTTCCTGGACACAATGGTGAAAATGTCCTTGCAAGTAGCTGGTATGCATGGAGGACATCCAGTGGCCTTCCATTCCTTCCTCGTACTGAACAATATCCTTTCTCTACTCTGGAATGGTGTCTTGCAAGTACTGCAGGTGCCTGGACTGATTTTCACATTGATAGTAATGGGCTTGCCACACGTGTTCGTGTGATTTCTGGTGCCAAGTTATGGATTATTGCAGAGCCTAGGCCACACGCTTCATTCAAGAAGTGTGATTTCCAGTGCTATATTGAATGCTGGGATGGGTCTTCACTCAACCTTGCTGATTTCATTCTGATTCCTATTCTCTTGCATCCTGGTATTACCTTGTGAGTACTTTCATCTATCTAGTTCTATCTCTGACTTTGGATGACAGGATTATGAAACCTCTCACTCTCCATTATATGAGTTTCAGCCAGGTGAAGCATTTGGCCCCAAAATACAAGACAATATCATGGCTGTATAGAGCATGATATGAGATATCATTGCTTGGATTAAGGCTAATATAGTGACCACACTCAAGGACAAGATTGTCTCATTTTCTGAGCATATCTACCATCCCCAGATATATCACATCACTATAGCCTGTCTTTCTGTTGGTCTTCAAGAACGCCAAACAACATCTGCTACTTTACATACCCTCAATCTATCTCTCAAGCAGTTCACTCAAAATGTTGGTCTAATCATAGATTTCACTCAAAATTTTGGTCTAATCATAGACAATATTGAGCAGTATGAGCTGATCAGAAACAGAATAATATGTGGGTTTCACAGTATTTGATATCTGTAAATACTGGGTATGTCTTGAAACCTCTGGATAATTACAAGTTCAATTTGAAGGCACCTGAAGACTGGAAATGGGATGGTGAGATAATTTCTTTTTATTTAATAGCAGTAATTAATTCTTGACTAGATGTATGAAGACCTGAAGCTTTAAAGGTCAAATATTTTCTATAGTCTGTTGTTGTTAAGCTGGATCAGGAGAGAAATAAGTTTAGTATAGTATCAAATTAGTATTCTACAGTATGTTGCATAATCTATTCTTGGAAATATATTGAAATTTGAGTTTTGCT
>KQ963243.1:0-11426 GCA_001563735.1 Leucoagaricus sp. SymC.cos | reverse complement strand
GCGCAGCACATAAGCTGAAGCCAAGGTCCATTCCCAACTCCTTCCAATCTCGCACCTCTGCCTCTGCCTCTGTCCCTGCGTAGATTGTCTCTGACCCTTTCTGACCCTTCTGCATCTATCCCCTCTCAATTCCGTCTCGGAACTTAACAGCCAATAACATTGTACTTGACTTCATTAAATCCCTAAATTAAGGTGGTGAGATTACATAATAAGATCTAGTGCAATTAATGATGACATAATAGTCTAGTTCTATAAATATTTTCAGGGTCCTGATATCAGTAGTTCCATAGATATTATATTTTCTCTCAAAAAGTATAAAATATTGAAATAGTTTTATTGCTCACTGTACACTCTAGTTGGGAACAGTTAGAAGCTGTTTGACCATCAATTTCAGAGCTAACATTGAGATAAAGATGGAGATGCTTCTATTAAAATATATGCTGATGTAGAATTTTAATTGTTATAATATGATTATTAGCATACTGTTCATGTGAGCCAATAACATTGTACTTGACTTCATTAAGAATGAAGTAAGAATGGGAGATCAGATCTATAAGGTAGTAGACATAGCTAGTGAATCTGACAGTTGATTGCAATATCACTGAGCAGTAGAGAAAGAAGAAAAAAAATGACTCCCTCAGGATGATTATCAAGAATGAACTTGACAAACATCAGTAGAAGATCTTTGAGAAGATCATGGTAGCCATATTAGTAATACACTATCAATTAACTCAAAACACATATTGGAGGACATTGAGAATCTAAATTGAGAATCCAAAGAATTTTCAAGAGGGAGAAAATGAGAGAAGAAAATCTCAAAAACCCAAATAAAATCCATTGAAACAACAAAAGAATAAGAGTAAAGAGATAAAAATACCTCAAGAAACACAACAATTACTAACTACAAAGAGTACATATATATCCTCTGGACCAAATAGAGGGCTTTGACAGGTCTTTTGAGACCTTATAGTCACTGTAAATAAGTATAAATTATATGACACTCTAACAAAACTACTATAATTTAAGTAGTATTATAATGCTTAAATGCCTGATAAATAGAATACCATAATATATAATATATGGGAAATAAAATGTCTAGGAAATATACTGCTGCCATCAATAGAATATATATATCCTATAGAAAGAGAGGTTCTAGGATTTTAGGAATTTACATGGTTATTTTATCCTCAAGAGCTAGCTAGAGAACAAATATTCAGTTTGTTCATGACTAGGTTGTTCATTAAGAGTGACTCAGAGACAAAACTGTGAAAATTTTGCATAATAGAGGAACAACATAGTTATTAGGTAAAAAAGTTTATCAGGTAAAAAAGCCACCTGACAAGTATATAAAGACTGATATATCTACATTGAGAAAAAAGTAGTTTGAAGAAAACCAAGATATCATACAAAGCCTATCTGAGAAACTACTTCCATTTCATGAAGTAAACTACAAAATAAAACTGATCAATAGAAATAAAAGGTATAAATACTATTCTCTCTGTTGTCCTTAATTGCTAAGAAACAAGTCCATGACAAACTCACAAGGTATGTAAAAGCTAAATAGTGAAAGTCTTGTTTAATAGACTAAGCTACACTACTACTCTATATACTAAAAAAAGACAGTTGACTAAGGACTGTCACAGATGCAAGGTTTTGCAATGATAATACTATAAAGGATATAACTCTTTTACCAAACCAAGAAGTCATCCAAGAAGATTTGGCCAGAGCAAAATATTACTCAAAAATAGACTTAGCCAATATATATGAACAAGTATGTATCTGCTTAGAAAGATGTACCTAAATTAGTCTTTATAACTATTGCAGAGATGTATATCAATAATATAATACAGCAAGAAGACTGCAATGCTCCTACTATCTTTTAGCAGTTGATAACTGCTATATTCTGTAATATACTTAGTATTTACATATATGTTTACTTAGATAATATATTCATCTATTCAGATACTATAGAAGAACATCAAACATATCTAGTAATTGTGTTTAGTAGGTTACATGAACAAAAGCTATATATCAAGCAGTCAAAATATGACTTTTATACTAAATATATAGAATGCCTTGGCCATATAATTGATGACAAGGATATCTACTCTGATTTGGACAAACTCTATAAGTTGAGGGAATAGTGCATTCTTTGCATCTATTATAATATCCAATAATTTGTTAGATTAATAAACTATCTTTCCAACTTTCTACCAGATATTACTGTCTATACTGGGCTGCTCATATCTATAACAATAAATAGAACTCTGTTCTATTGGAGACTACTATATTAATAGTACTTTGACAGAATCAAAGCTATATGTAGAAAAATCTTGATTATTAAGCCAGTAGACACTTATAATAAGGACTCTATATAGGTCATTTATAATATATTTAAAACAGAAATTAGAGTAATATACAGTCAAGAACTATTATAGACTGACTGCAGACCTGCTAAATTTATGTCCAAGAAATTTACTCCAACACAGCAAAACTACATTGTTTATGAAATAGAAATACTTGTAATATTAGAAATATTAATAAAGTAAGAAGACAAACTGCTTGAATATAGAATCTATGTAATCATAGATTACAAAGCTCTCAAGTTCTTTAAAACTCAATCTCACTTATCAGCACAATAACACTAATAGATGAACTATATATCAAGGTTCAACTTTGACATTACCTATATAAAGAGAAAGTCAAACAAAATTGCCTACTATTTATTGAGGTACTATGAGAGTGACAAGCCAGGGAAGACATCAGCAAAACTCAATCTGCTTGGGCTTGGACTTGGGCTAAATTTGGCTTTTGTTATGACTTGTGACAGCCTTTGGCTTTTGGTCCAGCCTTTCTAGTATATTGGCTTGGGATGCCTTTGGGTTTCATGCCTTTAGTGCCTTTTATGAATTGACTTGGGCTTTCTATACTGGTCTTGGATTTCTGGCAGTGTCTCAGTATTTCTATGTCATACTCAAGCATTTTAAGTTATTTCGGAGTCAGGACCAGTCAGTGGTTGCATTGAGCTTTCATCAATGATATAAAGTAATACTACTGATAATCCAAATGGAGACCATCATTGGTCTTGTTCAGGTCTGACATTGATACCATACTATCACATCTCTGGATGGCAGCAGAAAGGAAGCATTGGGTTCAAGGAGATTTACTGTGGTATCATAGACAATTAATTAACTACATATTAGAGAAGGTAATTGAGTGAGTATATGCACCATACCATTAAGCTGAAGGTGATAATATCAGGCAGCAGAGTCTGTGCAAAGATGGGAAAGCAACGAGGGAAAGAATAAGAGACGAAGTGAGAGAGTTAATTAATGACTTAATTACAATAAATTAGAAGTTGACATTTTGTAGCTTGCTTTCCTTCCACCATCATCCCCTCCTGAGTCCACATCATCCCCTCCCCACATACATGCACTCACTGCTATGCAGACTTGCAGAAACCAGACATTACTTGACCTATTACCCAGAAGTCCATCACTGTCAACATTGGTGATGACAATGGTGATGGCGTCCTGAATGATTCTGACTATGACAGCCACAACAGTGAAGATGAAGATCAGTGAGTGCCTTCAGCCAGCTCACCAGCCAGTAGCCCTCAACAATCCTCTGACAAGACCAAATATAACAAGATATTGAGGAAAGCTGTGGAGGCTGAACACGATGAAGGCAACAAGGACACAGTTATGGATGGTATCATCATGGGAGAGGAATTGGAGGAGAGTGGTGGAGATAAAGGTATTGAGGGAAGCAAGATGGACAAACTTTCGGGTGATGATATTCTTGACAAGATGGACAACAACGATGACAATGAATACTATGAGATTATTATTTATGACCTGAGAACCAAGGAATGCAAGGCTGTATGAGTCCTTGCTTCAAGCATTGAATTTCGTGATCAGAACACCTTTTTTTTTCTTTCTGGTTTGTCGCACTATTTTAACATTGACGCTCTTGCATTTGACCTCCTTACTTTGTCAAACTGCTTTGTTTACCAGCTGGATAGAAAAGTGTACTGTATGGACTCCGCTTTTTGACTCAGCATTATTGGGGCTGCATGTATATATTAGAATCTTTTTCATGTAATATTTGCACTACCCAAAGGACTTGTGAAAGCCATTGAGCAGCTTTCCCAAGGCACCAAATATCCCTGCCGAAATTGAGGTCCCCCAAAGTCGCCATGCTTGGGCAAGTTAGGGACCCAGCTTTACAAAACTGGTCAAAGGCTTTTGAGTGCCTTTCAAAGGTGAAAAAGCCCTTGACCAAGCAGATCAAATTTTCCTGATGAATCACTAATACAATAAGACCCTCCAACTGGTGGGTGATATAAACTAGCATTCTTAAGGACCTTTCTTCTATAGTAGGTGTCAGCATGACTAGGCTCTTGTATATTATCAAATTGAGGCTCTAAGGAAAGATCAGCATGGGAAACAACAGATAGTTCATATCACTCACAGAAAAACACAGTCTATGAGTCCAGATCTTGTTTATCAGGGTTAGAGTGACCCCAAGCCTGCTTTAGACTATGAATGCTGAAGTTCCCAGTACTGAGAGTTGAATATGGATGAAAGCAAATAGAAGTCTTCTGATTAGCAGTAAGAATCTTCCAGAGATGATTGAAGAATATGCAAACATTGCTGGGAGTATTTCTATCTACAAACTCATTATAGAGAATGTAGGGTTTGTCAGGCAAATTAATAAGAATGACAGAGATGATAGTATCAGCAAGCATACTACTCTATAGAGAGTTATCAACCTCAACAAAAAAGACAAGACTATGATTCTTAGCAGTAGTAATGTATCTACTAATGCCCTCTATATTATAAAAGTGCATACTTTTATAGTTTACCTCCAATCCAATGTAGCTTTCTCTAGAGTCCTCAGACAATACACATATATTGATAAATGCCCAGAAAACAATGCAAAGCTTGATCATGAGAGAGGTAGGGCCTGCCAAAGGGTATCATGGTATAGTAGAACATATAGCTCTGGAGACCTGTGATAGATTTAGTATAGAATAGCAGAATGAATCTGAGCAAGTTTGCACTACATCAGAATATATTCTTTGAATACTAGCTTAGTGCTGTTGAGAGATGTTGGTGTTTACAGGAGTTGGAGTCAAAGGGACATAGGCTCTAATTGGATTAGGTGAGAAGGTGTACATGCTCAAGGGGGAGATGGAGTGTAAATGTGACCAGAGCTAGTTGTGATGACTAGAAGATAAGGTCTAAGTCTAATAGTGAGTGATCTGAAGTAGTGTTATAACAAACCTTGGTTGAGAGAGACCTAGCTCTCTACTAGCCTTAGGTGTACCAAGAACTGAGGCCACAGCATGAGTGCCAGTTCTACTACTCAATAAAAAACAGGTAAGCTGATTGATCAAGAGACACAAGAGATAAAAAGCTTATACCCAATACCAGAATAGATGTCCCAAGGTTCTTGGTAAATATATAGGAAGGTGGGAGTTGCTGGAAGAGTTGTCTGACCAGGATTCAGTTTAGGTATATTATTCAATAATCTAAGACATTAGAGCCTCACTGCCCAGAAATAGACACATCTAGTTCTAACATTGCCACTCTTTGGAAGAGGGCCATCACAATAATCCTCAGGACAAAGAATGTGTTGGATATATTTATGACCACAAATACAGATATTAGGTGAGTTTTCTAGCTTCTGAAATACTGTCAGAGTATAACAAGCAACCAAGAACTTCAATTATATCTAAATATTAGTACTAGCTTCAATATATTCAGCATAGTAGATCTCATAGCTGCTAGGGACATTGTAGTTTTTGTATGGAGGTAAGAGCATTTCTGAGAATATAGAGATTAGCAGTAGGGCTCTATAATACTGGGAGTCAACAGATACTGCATTTTTTTTCTATTTATTTATTTGTTCTCCTCTCTCAGTAGAGCTATAGCTAGATAACCTGCTTAAGGAAATACTGGCCCTGATCTCCCTAGCAGCTATAGTGAATGGCTGAATTTTCTTTATACAAGTATTGTGAGAGGAGATCTTTCTAATATATTTAGTATTCTATAGTATACTTACTATACAATGTGCCTGACATTCAGGGTCCAAATAACATTATATATAAAAAGTAACAAGTATATACTTGTCATATATTGAATCAAACCTAAGTGTGACCTTGTAAAAATTCCAATAAGCAAGTATACTTGCCAAACTATGTCATGTGAATTTTGTCCACAACTGTCTGTTATAGTTATTACACTACTTTGTTACTACAAAATGAGGTATTTTCATACATACCAGATAAGTTATTTACCAAATATATAGGTGATCTATATACTAAAGATGAGAGTTTTCTGTTGGCAGATAACTCTGGTCTATTGGAGTGTCCTAGGCAGCATATATGGTATCTTGATTGGGGTAGCCTCTAATATAATAGATGGTTGTAGACAAATTTTACACAACATAGTTTGGTAAGTATACTTACTTACTGGAATTCTTATAAGATCACATTTAGGTTTGATTCAATATGTGACAAGTATATATTTGTTACTTTATACATATAATGTTGTTCAGACCCTGAATATCAGGCACATTGTACAGGAAGTATACTGTAAAATATTGAATACATTGGAAGGACCTTCTCTTGCAATACTTGTGTAAAGGAAATTCAGCCATTCACTATGGCTGCCAGGGGGTCAGGACTGGTATTTCCTTAAGCAGATTATCCAGCCATAGCTCCACTGAGAGAGGAAAATAAATAAATAAACAGAAAAAAAAATGCAGTATTGACTTCCAGTATTATAGAGCTCTATTACTAATCACTACATTCTCAAAAATGCTCTTACCTCCATGTGAAAACTGCACTGTCCCTGACAGCTGTGAAATCCACTGTGCTGAATATATTAAAGCTCATCCCTTCTTTCTCTTATACTACTATCATCTCTGAATCTTAGTTGTATTTTCTTAACTATGAGTGATAATTCTCAATATATTCATAACCTAGCTAATGTGCTCTGGGATGAGGACATTGAGGAAAGCAGGTTAGAGCATTCTGACACTGAGGACCTCTCTGCTCCCAGAGGTGGTGATGCTGAGATAGTGTGCCCCTCCACTTTTCACTGCTCTAGTCTCTCTATAGGGTTCCCAGACCCTGTTATGCCCATCCCTAAGAGAAAGGGCAAGAAGAAGAGAACAAGCACAGCTGCTGAGCTTGCCTCCCCTCTCTTATACCTGGTGCCCACCCCATCCTGCCCTGGTTTCTCCCTCAGTACTTCTGCTGACCTCTTCAAGCCAGCCCCTCAGGCCCCTACTCCTGCTGTCTCTAGGCTCTCCTTTGCCCAACAGTTTGCAGCCCCTACCTATGAGTCCACTGGTGGTATTCTCAATGCCATAGCTTCTCTCAATGAGATTCTCTTTTCTTGGGCTAGAAAGTCTTGGGAGGAGAAACATGATACAATGTGACTTGTATGCACAGTGTTCATCACTGTGTGCTATATTGTTGCTGCTGGGTGGCATGTGCTGCCCTTTGAGTCTACTTCTAACTCCCCTATGCTGGCCTCAGTCATGTATAATATATTACCCTAGATTCCTCCTACCCCAGTCCCAATCCATAGATCTGCTGACTCAGTAGTCCTAGTTTCCTCTTCTAAGCCATATAGTCCTCCTTCTGAGACCACTGCATGCCCTCAGGCTTTCAAGCCTGTCTCTTCTCCCCAGTCTGCCCATTCTTCTAGGTACTCTACCTCTTCTGGCTCCAAGACCCCCTCTGTTCTCAAGAGGTCTTATGCTGACACCATTCACAATATCACAGCCTTAGTCAATTTGGCTAAAACTGTGCCTGACCTTTTATCTGATTGTATCATTGTGATGTATCAGACCTCTGTCCCCTCTACTACTTCCAAGTGCAAGATTAAGTTGACTATTGCTAGTCCTTTCTATCACCAGATTTTGGTGCAAATCTCCCCTCTTCCTCTACTTTCTCTGCTTTGGTTGGCACTGCCAACCAAGCTCTTAGCAAGAACAACCTTTGGGTCAACTTCTGTACTTTTGCTTATGGAGAGGTCACCCTCCTCATATCTCATGTCATGAGTCAGGATGAAATAAGTCTGATCTCCTCTACTGTCCAGCACCTCCTGTTGCTCTCTGAGCCAGTTGAGGCTGCCCTCTCTAGATTACAATCTTTCTTGAAGGTTATTGATGTTTCTTACTTCCAGACTAACAGGGCTATCCCTATCATACCTGTTTTTGTCAAGGAGACTATGAGGAAGTCCCACCTGGCCTCTTTCTTTATCTTTGTCAATACCCCCCATGTCATGAGGAACTCCCAACATACCAATACCACTACAGTGTGGTTTGACATACTTGACTCCCAGTCAGGTGCTACTGCTAAGTACCTATTTGATGCTTTCTTCTAGTTCAGCCTAGTTACCTGCTTTATATGGGCAGTCTGCTCTTACTTAGGTATTCCTTTATGCTAGCATTGCTGGTACTGAAGGCACTTAACTCATGTCTGTCATGCATAGGCTTTTAAATGCCCCTGCTGTGCTAGTCCTCACACTGAAACTGGCTATTAGCTATATATGCCCTGTTGCCAAGATAATCTTAAGACCACCCCACCCCAGGACCTAACCCCTAAGGAAGTCCCATGCTCTCATGCCCTATGCTGTCTCAACCGTAAAGATGAGCACAGTGCATCCAATAAACAGTGTCTATATTGGAGACACTGCTTTGACTGCTTCTAGCTGGCCTAATAGTTTAGTTAAAATAGTAGTTCTAGGGCAGAGGTTTTCTTTGATGCAATTTCCAAGAAGACAGTGAAGTCTAGGCAGAAGAATGGGAAGACTTTTAGGCACTGCCACTGAATTCTCTGAGTAGGATGACTAAGTACCCTCATTTGCTTTAGTTGAGGGAGATAAATATAGAACAACTAGATGTAGCAATTATGGGCTTATTTTAATGCTGTATAGTGTTTCTTAGTTGTATCTTGTGGATTTACCTGTATCAGTATCCTGAACTTACATGTTTGGAGACAGACTGCTAATATGCACCACTTTATAAATTTATGATTTTTTTTTTTTAAAAGAATATATTGAAGCTGATATCAATGTTCAGATACAATTGAAGTTCTTGGTTACTTATCATATTCTGACAGCATTTCAGAAGCTGGGAGACTCACCTAATATCTGTATTTGTGGTCATGAATATGTTTAATATATCCTTTATTCTGAGGATTATTGTGATAGCTCTCTTCCGAAGGATAGTAATGTTAGGACTGGATGTATCTATTTCTAGACAGTGAGACTCCAATGTCTTAGATTGTTGAACAACATATCTAAACTAAATCCTGGCCAGACAACTCTTTCAGCAATCCCTATCTCTCTGTGTATCTGCCAAGAACCTTAGAACACTATCAGCAGTGGGCAGGCTCAGGCTTTGCTTGTCTGTTGTCATTTGCAGAGGTGGCTGGGGGAGGATCCCTCTTGTACCTTTGCATTTATACAGGTTTGCTCCTCCTTGGAGTGGCCTTTACATCATACGGTCCATCACTTTGTGACAGACCTATCTTTCAAGGTGCTGGTGGGAGAGTCACCCTTCACTACCCTTAATTATATTTGTACTGCCAAGGCTCAGGCTTGTTGTGATGAGTGGACTAGGCAGTTCACTTCATTGAGCTCCTCTGGGAGAGATTTTTTGCACCTTACTGATGTTGGGGGCAAGTGTTTGACACCCACTTACCTCTCTAGGAGTACATGGCTTAAGTCTTTGTATGATTTGCCTACCTGTGCCAGGGTTTGCCAGGTGGTGTTGAAACATGCACCTATCAGGGAGTTTAGGTAGTGGTTTAGACTCTCTGATGACTTCTCTTGCCCTTGTGGATCTGCTCCTTTGCAGACCCATGAGCATGTCTTGATGGAGTGTACTGACTTTGGTCCCCCTCAGCACTTCCCCAAACTTTGGGAGGAGTTGCTTGAGTTTTGCAAGGAGAACCCTAGGGCATTTTCCTTTGCACACCTCCCTGGAGGATAAGAACAGTGTGGCCACTCTTCAGCAGTCGCTGGGTTTCCTGGGGGCTCTCGGGGGGTCTGGCATTGGTGGCTGATAGGGGCTGTGCTAGCTGCTCCTTAGTGCTCACTGCCTGCATTGTGTGGGGATGGGGGTGAGGGATCTTACCTGCTCCTCATCTATCTATGGGTATAGAGAGGGCCTGTTTCAGGTGTAGGCTGCCATATTCAGCTGAGCTGTGGTGGATTTTAATTCATTGTAGGTTAATTGTAGCATACTATTATAGTTGTTGCAACTGGACTGCTACTGCACACTGGTATATAAATTTTTGAGTTAAAAAAAAAAAAAAAAAAAAAAGAACCTTAGAACACCCATTCTAATATTGGGTATAAGCTTTTTATCTCTCATGTCTCTTAATCAGTCAGCTTACCTGTTTTTTATTGAGTAGTAGAACCAGTGCTCACATCTCTTTTTTCTCTTACATTGCTATCATCTCCAGATTTTAGTCATGTTCTTTCTCTTATATCACCATTATCTCTGGATTTTAGTTGTGTTCTTTCTCTTATACCACCATCATCTCCAGATTTTGGTTGTGTTCTTTCTACTATAAGTGATAAATCACAATATATTCATAATCTAGCTAATGTCCCATAGAATGAGGATGTTGAGGAGAGCATGTCAGAACACTCCAACACTGAGGACCTCTCTACTTCTAGGAGTGGTGATACTAAGATGGTGTCTCCCTTCACTTCTCACCACACTGGACTTCCTGCAGATTCTCTAGACCCTGTTATGCCCACTTCTAAGAGGAAGAGTAAGAAAAAGAGAATAAGCATAGCTGCTGAGCTTACCTCCCCTCCCCCATGCCCAGTGCCCACTCTGTCCTGTCCTGGTTCCTCTCTTAGCACTTCTGCTGACCCCTTCAAGCTAGCTCCTCAGGCCTCTTCTACTCCCACTGCCTGAAGGCCCTCCTTTGCCCAACAGTTTGCAGTCTCTATGTATGAGTCTACTAGTGGTGTTCTCAATACCATGGCTTTTCTCAATGAGATCCTCTCTTCCTGGGCTAGAAAGTCTTGGGAGAAGGAGCATAATATGATGTGACTTGCATGTACAGTGTCTATCACTGTGTACCATATTATTGCTACTGGATGGCATATGCTGCCCTTTGAGTCTACTCCCAACTTTCCTATACTGGCCTCAGTCATGCATAATATGTTACCCTAGGTTCCTCCTACCCTGGTCCCAATCCATGGATCTGCTGACTCAGCAGTCCTAGTTTCCTCCTCTAAGCCACATGGTCCTCCTTCTGAGACTACTGCACATCTTCAGGCTTTCAAACCTGTCCCTCCTCCCCAACCTATCCATTCTTTAAGGTACCTTACCTTTTCTAGCTCCAAGGCTCCCTCTGTTCCCAAAAGGTCTTATGTTGACAC
>LSHD01013572.1:0-15103 GCA_001563735.1 Leucoagaricus sp. SymC.cos | reverse complement strand
GTTCACTCTAATTAATTGTACATAGCAGTGTTATACTGCTTGTGAGTCTTTGCAATTCCAGAGCTTGATTCATCAGGTGCCATATCTCAGAATAAGGACTATTGTCACTTCTTACAACATAGTACACTGAGCTAAGATGTTTCTCTAAAAAGGGATCTAAATTCTCATCTCTCATCTTCAGGTACTGTGTCATCTGCATCACTATATTCAGCAGATACCAATATGTGTACTATTTTCTAAAATGTCTATTTTTGTCTCTTTACAGGAGTGCTAGTGAACAGATTCACAAATAAGGGTCCATTATCTTTACTGGGTTCAGGCTTGGGTGGTCCTCCACCCAGTGACTCAATCACTATATAGCTTTAGAATATTATTCCTTAGTCATTAATATTTGAGAATCTGTAATTTTGTACATCTTTGTTATATATTCTCTGTAGTCCTACTCAGTCTGTTCAGGTGGCAGCCATAGACACTCTTATCAACAGAGGATAAATGGAGAGCATTGGTTAATTATCAGCAGTATTAGATACTGCTATTAGTAGTAGTGGGTTCCAAGATTGACTACCAACCTGAGTAGGTTGTGGATTAGTCTGGTAGTCAGGCTAGCTCACAACCTGCTACTGATGATCTGGTTTTAGAGAGGGCTGTGGTACTACTACTACAGTTGGGTTTTGATTCATGCAATATGACACTGGTGCTATTATTATTCTCATTGGCTGAGGCATATTTAGTACTGACTGTAGTACTGCTACTTGATGAGGCAGCATCACTGCCCATATTGCTGGCTGCTACTGGAATACTTCAGGCTTGATCACCTGATTTATTGATCACAGTTTTAAGGCTATCTATGAGATAACAAGTAGTCTCAATACATCCCACAATGGCCTTTTTCCCTTATCTTCTTTCTGAGATAGAGGTTGAGTAAATAGAGAAGGTGATTCCACCTTTGTTGTGTCAAATATCTCTATTGGCTCAGATATAGTTGTTTTTATCTGACTATTATTAGCCTTTATCATATTAATACACTAGGTCAGCAATTCAATACTCCACATAGATTATTGAAACTTTATCATGATAATTATAATAAATATCCAATATAATTATAATAAGGTCAGAATCTTTGATAATATTTTAGTATGTTTTCAATAATATGGCTGCCATATTGACTCACTGACCTAGTGTTATGGGTGCTTATCAGCAGGACCTCATTCCCAGAGGGCAATGAGTGCCTATCCCTATGGGTCAGCAGTTTTTCGTCATGAATAATACTTACGTTTTCCCAAAGGGAAGCTGACTACACAAGTCCTATTCTGAAGGGACTGAGGGGAGACAACTCTCCAGCCTTCTCTGTACCCTTACGATTTGATATGCCCGATATCGATTTGATACTCATCCAGTTCAGTCCAGAATGGGTGCGACCATCATTCCATCCTACTAAGAGAAATAAGGCAAGAATAAGATTATTTACTCATGGGAGAGAATAATGTCTCTCTGAGATCGTTATGCGTAAGGTTAACTTGTGGGTAGCTCCATAATGTAGGGGTTCTTCTTCTGACAGTAAGTCAATCAGTGAAGGCATGAGAGACGTCTCACTAAGGTAAAGCATCTTAGGAGTAGTGTAGATGAGTAACCAAAGAGGATGGAAGCTAAGCTTCCATGAGAGCACCTCTTTGCTATATATACATTCTATCTAGATACATACAGATTCTTTTTTTATCTATATGAGGTGATAGAAGTCTACATAGTGAAGTTTCTCATACATGAGGTGTAAGCGAAGTCTGTGCATAAACTATACTACAAGTTAATAGTCCAATAGCAAGAGTAAAGAGAGAAACATTCAAGGGGGAAGAGAGGAATGAGGGGAGGAGGAGTACATATGGGATCAGAGTCTAATAATACATTCACTAAGAAGACGTTGAAGTTGAGAAGTCTGAAGTTTACATCTACTAGGGTAATGGATCATAAAACTATAAAAGTCAATCATAAGAAGTTGTAGCTAATAATACATTCACTGATGATAGCTCGGGAATTAAGAAGGTTGATCATCAGGGTAATCAAATGGAAGACAGCATAGGGGTGAGAGAATAGAAGCATATGCGATAGTCATAATTCCTACATAGGTTCTGGAGAAGTAGTGTAGCAGGAGCGGTCATATCCCATAGTGTCAGTCTTCAGGGACATGCTTCAGCTTTGTGTGATACTTTGCGCTGATTCACTAGTGTCAGTGGAGTAGTCCATGGAGTCCTTGGTGGGAAGAGGAGGAGGGATCAGTTAGGGTGGAGATGCTGAGGTGTCCACATATGATAGGGTCAGCGAGAGTGGCAGTGTAGTCATGTCAGATTTCATCACATCTAAAGCAATCTGAATATTCGGAGTCATGTGTCCGCTTTGGTAACTCCCTATCAGGAGTTGTTATACAAGGACTTGCATAAGCATACATTCTTGGAAGTCCATGTATAGATGACGCCATAATGTAGGCGTGTTGTTGACAATCTTCCATCTGTTTGTGACTATGTCAGGTGATCGATTCTTGAGCGTACATATGTATTCTCCATTCAAGGTGTATTGTCTGAAGGGAGGATTGTTGTAAGCATCAAAGATGATAGGATCAAGATAAGGCTTCTCTGGTAACTCCTCTGGCAAAGGAGTCAGGATCCTTAATATCTCGTCATCTTCTCCTGTAGTCCCTTGAACATTCCAGTGATAGAAGTTCATATAGAGCATCGAATCGTCAATGAGTTTCTGGGTCATTACATTATCCCCTTCATCTAAGGTTCTTTCCAAGATACCTTTCAAATGTAGGGCCTTCGCATTGTTTAGGAGAGCAGTGGTGATGTTGGGTTCAGGATGATAAAGTCGTTTTGTCATGAGTTGATAATGGTCAGAATGAGCGCAGGGAAGTGGTGGTAGTATGGCATAAATGTTTGCGTTTTCTCCAGTTCTGTAAGGTATAGGTCCTATGATCGTAGTTTTTGCATTATATTATATTCCTGTCATTATGTTCTCCGGTTCTTCTGCATCAGACACTTCCAATATTCTCGTAGGGGTAGTCGTCATAGTTGGTGTCGTAACCATCATAGGTGGGTGAAGGATATCGTGATAGATGGCTGAAAGGATGGGTTTGTATGGTTCCTTCTTTGTCACAATCAGAAGTTGGAAATCCTTCTTCATGGTTGTGGGGACATTGGTGGCCACGCCTGTGATTCCTATGTTGGCTTGTGTCCAATTCTCTTCGAGCATGGTTAGCATGTCAATAGGCAGCTGGAGGTGATCAGGCTCTAATTCCTCGTGGAGTAGGGCATTGTATCTCGGGTATTTGATGTTGAGCTTCTTGGTTATTTTCCCGGCCATCAACAGGGTGTAAAGGGGTCCTGGAGGCCATGTCAGGTATTTGAGAGCTTCTTGGGCAGTTTTCTTGAGTACTTCATTGGGTGTTGTTTCGAGGAAGAGTAATGGAGCATGATAATTGATCCATAGTATCATGTCGTTCTCGGTGCATCGATCCTTGAGAGTTCACATGCATTGAGCGAATGTGATGTGCATGTGATGAGTCATTGATTCGCTGGTCGTCTTGTTGTCTCTGTTGAGTGCGGTGAGTCGTCTGTCGCCATCTGGAATCAATAGTTTGATGACATGGAGGGTTTCTTGAATAGTGAGGAGGGAGATCCATGTTTTGAGATTTGTTTGTGCTTCCTTGTGGGTTTCTTCCGCCATTGAGAAGTGGTGGTCGAGTTTCTCGTATAACTCCTGGAGAGAGCATGGAAGTTCTTGGAGGGTGGGAAATTGCAAAAGTCACTGTAAAGTGATTTCCATCTTGCAGGCTGAGGTGAGTGCTGTTTGACAATTGGCCCATAGAAATTCTGACGTGAGTAAACCATATCACCTTTCGTAAATTCTCGGTGAGGTGAAGGCTAGTAAGACTTTGTTGAGCTTGGTCGGCTTGGTATGAGTAGCGGAGTAGCATTCTCGCATAATGTATGCTAGAAGCAACTGTCGTCCTGTAGTAGTTGACACTTGCAAGTGTTGCAGGAGTGTTTCATAAGTCGTCGTCCTCAAGGGGCAAGTTATCCCATTTAAATTGTGATAGGGAATAGTCGAGGGATTGATCCAGAATTGCAGCATTTCCAGCAAGGGAGAGAGCCTGAACTGGGTTCCCATCAACTGTGAAGGAGGTGTATTCTCCATTTCAATTGATGAAAAAGTTGGGTAAGGGTCGAAGAGTAGAAAGTCGAGGTGTTGGCACAGAAGGCAGTGTGGAAGGAGTCATCGGTGTTGGTAAGGCCAATGTACCAGAGTTGTGTATGTTCTTGCCATCTTGACTTTGTGGAATCTGATTCAATGTTTCAGGAGGAGGAGTATTATGAGGGCGATGAGTGATAGTTTCAAGTAGGCAATTGAGTCATTCAGTGTCAGTGGTGGTTCAAACAATGTTATCAGTTGGTTCAGGAGTTGGGGGCATATCTAGGGAAGTCGATGGAGGCGTTTATATCATTATAGGATGTCTGTTGCCTTTTCCAGGTTTTCTGGTGGTTCCCAGGTGTTTTCCAATGTCAGATAGCCTTCCCATTTCACGAAATAGTGAAACCTATTCCTGATTAGTTTATGGTTTACAATCGCTTCTACTTTATAGGTCTCTTCTCCTTTGTCCAGGTCGGGTGGCGGTCTTTCATGATATTGTCCATACAGAAAATTTTCTGTGTGTGGGATTAGAAGAGAGGCATGGAAGGTGTCATGTATCTTCCATTAAGGAGGAAGTCATAACTTGAATACCGATGGGGACTTCTTGTCGATGATCTCGAAAGGTTCTTCTTGTTTTGGCATCAGTTTGTGGTATTTTTGATATAGGGGTAGGTTCTTGTTGTTCAACCAAACCTTCTGTCCTATTTTGAACATTGGGAGATGCAGATGACTAGTCTTCTTCATCATCTGTTGTTGCATTTGATTATGTGCCGAGAGGGCTCAGTTCTTGGCAGCTATTAAATTCTTGGCTCAAGAATCGGCATCGGAGTTGTTGGTTCAGCCTTCTTTCCAGGGAAGTGATTTAGGTCATTCTCCTTGATAGAGTTCGAAAGGAGTTTCTTTTCTTCCAGAGTGTGGTCAGTCGTTGTGAACGTATTCGTAGATAGCGAGATACTTGCTCCATTTGCTTGGGTCATTAGCCATGAATATGGCTAGATACATTTCAATTTCTTGATTGAACCATTCCGTTGTTCCATCTGTCTGCGGATGATAAGCAGTAGAGAAGGCGGGTTGGATATGGAGGGCTTTGTAGAGAGTGCGCATGGATTTGGATGCAAATCTAGGGTCGCGATCACTGATGACCTTATCAGGTAATCTGAATCTTCTGAAGAAATGGTCAATTAATAGTTGAGCAATCTGAGATGATGTAGCTGTTTTTGTTGTGGGGGCTAAAATTATCCCCTTCATTAAGCCATGGTCTACAATGGCTAATATACTATCATATCTGTGGGATTTTGGAAGATCAGTGATGAGATCCATCGAGATCTGGGAGAAGGGTCATGTCTTTGTGGGTCCTTTGATAGGTTGTAATGGCAGGTGTTCAGGTCGTCATATGATTTTGTGTGCTTGGCATTCTCTGCAGCCTTTCACATATTCAATTATGTAGTCTTGCATATGAGGCCAATAGGCATGGAGTTGTAGTTTTCGTAGCGTTTTGGCTTGGCCAGGGTGTCCTGCGGTTGGATGGTCATGGCAGGCCTGTAATAGGCAGCGTCGTATATCTGTGTCATTAGGTATAATGGGTATACCATTCCTACAGGGTATATCCATCACCAGGGTATCCCATTCCTTTACTTTGATCAAGTTGCTTTTATCCTTGATTTGTTGTAGTAAATCATCATCTAGGATATTGATGAACTCATCATCGAGAAGCGTAACTTTTCATTTGTCTTGATCGGTAGGTGCTAAGTCGGGTCATCTAGAGAGGGCATCGGCTGCAATGTTCTTCTTTCCAGGAATGTGTCGTAATTTCAACATAGGCTTGTACTCTTCTAGAGTTGCATGCCATCATTGTTGTCGTGGATTTAGGTCTTGAGGTTTTCTCCATCAAGTGAGATTCTTGTGGTTGGTCCAGACTATAACTGGATGTCATGCTCCTAAGAGATGGTGTCGCCAGATTTTCATGGCGTGAATAATCGTGAGTAATTCTTGTTCAGAGCAATGATAATTCCATTCACTAGGTGTGAAGGATTGAGAGTGAAAAGTGATGGGTTGTTGTCGTCTGGTGGCATTCTTTTGGTAAAGAACGGCTTCTGAGGCATAGGCTGATGCATCAGTTTCTACTTCATAAGGAAGGTCTGGGTTAGCCTTTGCTAGGACGGGTTTCTTGTTAAACATGGCTTTCATTTCTTGAAAGGCTTTGTCATGCTCCGTCGTCCATTTGAATGTTACATTAGTAGACATGAGACAGTTCAGGGGAGCAGTGATTTTAGAGTAATTGCATACAAATCAGCGATAGAAGTTGCAAAAACTCATAAATTTGCGTACTTCTCATGTCATGGTTGGAGTTGGCCATTCCATTATTCCTTTCAACTTTACGTGGTCCATTTCAATAGTTGAAGGAGTGATCATGGCACCAAGATATTTGATTCATTGTTTTTCAAATTCGCATTTTGAGGGTTTGAGGTAGAGGTCGTGTTTTCGGAGGACTTCTAACACTTGGAGTGTGAGTCATTTTAGTTCTTCTTTGGTGGTGGTGTGGATGAGGATGTCATCCATATAGATGAGGACTCCTTTAGCACAGATGAGAGGTTTGAATATTTTGTCCATCATCATCTGAAACGTGGCTGGTGAGTTACACATGCCAAAGAACATTACCGTGGGTTCATATAACCCTCTAGGCGTTCTGAAGGTGGCTTTCCATATATCTGGTGGGTGAATGCGAATATTGTTGTATCCGCTTTGAATATCCATTTTTGTAAAATAATTCGATCCTTCAAGTTGGTCGAAGAGCGTGGTGATATTTGGAAGGGGGTATACATTTTTCTTCATATGCTCATTAAGATATCGGTAATCTTGACATGGTCGAAGTTTTCCGTCTTTCTTCGATACAAAGAAAAATGGTGAGGCCATAGGTGATTTCGAAGGTCATATGTATCCTTTCGAAAGATTTTTGTCAAGGAATTTATTGAGTTCTTCGAGTTCCTTCAGAGTGAGTTTGTAGTTTGGAAATGGTTTTGCTTCAAACGTAGGGAGTAACTCGATTTTGTGGTTCCATTTTCGATCCAGAGAAAATCAACTTGCTTTCTTCTCAGAAAATATGTCGAGGTATTGATGGTAGTCATTAGGTACGATTTTTCGAGGGTTGTCAGATTTCTTGTCGCCATATTTCTGGGCTAACAGTTGAGACGTATTGGTTTTGACATTTAGTTCATCCTCGTCATCGTCCATATGATTAATGTAGTCATATCCATCAGAAATTTGATCACATATCTCATCATAAATTGATTGTCAGTCGAGAGAGATTGTTTTGTTTCTCCAGTTGATGTTGGGATTCATGGTTCATAACCATGGAGTTCCTAAGATAAGTCATGGTTGTCCTAGTCTTGTCACAGTGGCTTGAATGGCTTGATTTTGCTCATCTGCAGTGAATTCAATGTCAACGTAGTTGTTTGCTAGATTCATCGATCTGTCAGCATTTCGAATTTTTGTAGATTTTGATAACAATTTCAGGGGTAATCTCCATCATCACACTAATTCAGGGTCAATAAAGTTGTTGCTGGCTCCAGAGTCTATTAGGGCAGTAAAGATTGTGTCAGGGTCAGAGGGAGGATGGATAGTAATTGGGAGATGAAGTAGTCATTTTTTGTTTACAAGATTCACTTGATTTATTTCTTCCAGAATTTTTGGGTTCTCACTTCCTAATTCCATTTTGTAAAATTTGACTTTTCATTTCGCATTTCTTCTATTTCCTCATCACTTGTTTCTTCAGCATTGAAGATCTGATGTCGTCCTAATCGTTGAGGTCTCTTTCCTTTCCCTTTGTCTTTCTTTGATTTGATAGATCGTCATTTCGTTCCTTTTGGATTTCATTTTCAAAATTTCTTGTTGAAAGGACAGTCAGCAGCGAAATGTTGTCCTTCTTTGCAGAGGAAGCATTTTCCTTCGGCTCTGAGTTTTGCATAATCTTCAGTAAGAAGGGAATTGAGTTCTTCTTCAACTCTTTCAGCGATGTATCGCTTGATATCGCTGTCATCATCGTCACTTTCTGTTTCGCTAGTTTCGTATTTGCTGGATTCTTCTTCTTCGTGTCGAGTGTAATTAAGTTGTTCGAGTAGGTCGACATCCATAGAACCATATCCTGGGGCTTCAGTGATTTTTCTAGTCAATGTATAAGGTCAATAGTTCGTTTTTGAACAGTGCTTTGTAGGATTTTTCTGTGGGTGATAAGAGCATTCTCTTCATGGTCGATGATCTCTTGAAGAGTGAACATATGGTTGAAGGTACTCCATTCCTGCCACTTGTTGGGCAGTGATGTAGAAGTTGTCGATAGAGAATTGGTTGGGGTTCTGGTTTTGGACTCTTGTATAGTAATGTGGGTCCAATCCTTGGAGAAAGAAGACGATTTGCGTGTTAACGTCGGTAAGTCCCAAAATTGCGAGTTCATTCTTGAATTGATTGATATATTCTTCAATCGGTCTTCCATTCTGTCATGTAGTCTGGAGTCGGTGGATTCCTCAGAGGTTATTGCTAATATGTTTGAATGATGTGTCGAGCACAGTATTGAAATCGGTGATGAATCCTGGATTAAGGACGTTGTTTGTCATCTTGTCCTTGATAAAGGCTCATTTCCACTCGGTCGCAGGTCCTTCTATAGTAAGTAAGGTATAGTAGATTTTCTTCACGTCAGTATTGTAAGTATTGGGTTGAGCAATAAAGAAAAGGTCGAGGTCAGATTTCTATTATTCATAATTATTGGTGTTTCCTGTAAAAGCTCGGGGTTTCAAGACTTTTGGGTCTCTCATAGTTTGCTGAGTTGCCATTTGTTGTCTTTGGGAGGTGTTGGCAGTAGAGATGTTTCGTACAGATGTGGGGTCATCGTGAAGCTCGGGGAGTATAGGGTTGGGAGATGAGGATATCTGTCAAGGGCTTCTGTGCTTGTCAAAGGAGAGGGTTTGAGGTGACTGTTGTGGTGTGTTTCCTTGAGTCAGGGTGAAGTTGAGAGGGAGCGTAAAAGGCTCAGGTTGGGTTTCACTGTTTCTTGAGTCTCGTTGTCATTGTTGTTCCAGTAGGAGGAGTCAGGTGTCGGGGTCAAGTCAGTTCCAGAATTCGAGGTTTTTGTTTTCAATGTGGACTGATCTTGTTTCTTCTGTTTCAATTCGCGTATGAGGTCATTCAGGATTTTGGAGTTGATTTTGATTTTCTTCTGCAGCATCGTCTGCTCTATCTCTGTCTCTTCTTCTTCTCTGTCTTTCTCATTGTCCAGTTTGTTGTTTGGAAATTGTGTTTTATCTGTTATCGAAATTGTTAATTGTCATATTTTCGTAATTCGTTACTATTTCTTGATATTCATAAAGGTCGTTATGGGTCATTTCAATTCGTAAGGGTAACGAGAGTGGCGTTTTGCTATTTGTTTAAGCGATCTGGACTGGTTGTCTTCCTCAGCTCGGGTATGTTGTTTAATTCAAGTTTTCCTTCTCGAATCCTGTATTTCAAGGTCCAATAAGTAATGCCTTGGTTTACTTATCTTCTCAGTAGTTATACGTCCACTGAAGATGATGAAGTCTTCTAAGGGTGCTTGAGTATGGACTTAATTTCGAGGATTGATTTTGATCAGTATACATCAATCCATTCAATCAGACGGCCTATTCCTTGGATTAGTCAAATATCTCAAATACTTGCCTAACTGCTCTGGGAGTAGGGGACAGTTCAGTGTCTTTAGACCTGTTTTTCCAAGATGCCCATTCTTACCATAGAGTGATCAACTCATGCAGCACTTAGGCTAGTTGATCAGTCACAACCAACTATTACTGTTTGCTTACCTTTCTGCTCCTCAGCCAGTTCAGGAAGGGAGCTTCCATCCTAATGTTACGGATGCTTATCAGCAGGACCTCATTCCCAGAGGGCAATGAGCGCCTATCCCTATGGGTCAGCAGTTTTTTGTTGCAAATGATACTTACGTTTTCCCAAAAGGAAGCTGACTACACAAGTCCTATTCCAAAGGGACTGAGAGGAGACAACTCTCCAGCCTTCTCCATACCCTTGCGATTTGATATGCCTGATATTGATTTGATACTCATCCGGTTCGGTCCAGAATGGGTGTGACCATCATTCCATCCTACTAAGGGAAATGAGGCAAGAATAAGATTATTTACTCACGGGAGAGAATAACATCTCTCTGAGATCGTTATACACGAGGTTAACTTGTGGGTAGCTCCGTAATGCAGGGGTTCTTCTTCTGACAGTAAGTCAATCAGTGAAGGCGTGAGAGACGTCTCACTAAGGTAAAGCGTCTTAGGAGTAGTGTAGACAAGTAACCGAAGAGGATGGAAGCTAAGCTTCCATGAGAGCACCTCTTTGCTATATATATATTCTATCTAGATACATACAGATTCTTTTTTTATCTATATGAGACGATAGAAGTCTACATAGTGAAGTTCCTCATACATGAGGCGTAAGCAAAGTCTGCACATAAACTATACTACAAGTTAATAGTCCAATAGCGAGAGTAAAGAGAGAAATGTTCAAGGGGGAAGAGAGGAATGAGGGGAGGAGGAGTACATATGGGATCAGAGTCTAATAATACATTCACTAAGAAGACATCAAAGTTGAGAAGTCTGAAGTTTACGTCTACTAGGATAATAGATCATAAAACTATAAAAGTCAATTATAAGAAGTTGTAGCTAATAATACATTTGCTGATGATGGCTCGGGAATTAAGAAGGTTGATCATCAGGGTAATCAAATGGAAGACAGCATAGGGGTGAGAGAATAGAAGCATATGTGATAGTCATAATTCCTACATAGGTTCTAGAGAAGTAGTGTAGCAGGAGCAGTCATATCCTGTAGTGTTGGTCTTTGGGAACATGCTTTGGCTTCGTGTGATACTTCATGCTGATTTGCTAGTGTCAGTGGAGTAGTCCATGGAGTCCTCAGTGGGAAGAGGAGGAGGGATCGGTTGGGGTAGAGATGCTGAGGTGTCTGCATATGATAGGGTCGGTGAGAGTGGCAGTGTAGTCATGTCAGATTTCATCACATCTAAAGCAATCTGAATATTCGGAGTCATGTGTCCACTTTGGTAACTCCCTATCAGGAGTTGTCATACAAGGACTTGCATAAGCACGCATCCTTGGAAGTCCATGTATGAATGACGCCATAATGTAGGCATGTCGTCGACAATCTTCCATCTGTTTGCGACTACGTCAGGTGATCAATTCTTGAGTGTACATATGTATTCTCCATTTAAGGTGTATCATCTGAAGGGAGGATTGTTGTAAGCATCAAAGATGATAGGATCGAGATAAGGCTTCTCTGGTAACTCCTCTGGCAAAGGAGTCAGGATCCTTAATATCTCGTCATCTTCTCCTGTAGTCCCTTGAACATTCCAGTGATAGAAGTTCATATAGAGCATTGAATCATCAATGAGTTTCTGGGTCATTACACCTAGTAAATAATATTTGTTTGACGATTTTGATGAGTAATATTCTTTAATGTCACTTTGAATAACTATTTATAGGTTGTATCCATAAGTCCTCTGGAAGCTGTTCCCAACACTAGAGCTGAAGAAGTTTCAGCACTATATAATATTGGGAAAGAGAGTTGTGCTAATAGCAACTTGTTCTTTTGAGTAGGGAATATAAGTACAGATAGTACTAGTAGTGTCTGTGCATTATCTAATTCAGTTGGTTAGACTGATTCAGCTCTTGCTGAATGGTAAGCAGTTGCTATATGAGCAACCAATTTATCTACATCTTCTCATCTGCTGGGCTATAGTGTATTTATCACAAAATTATTTCTAGATCAAAGAGAATTTATTTTCTCTAATCAATGCTGAGCAATAACTCATATTTTGTACACTTTAATACTCTCATTTAGATGCTGTGAGACATTGAGCTGTTGAACAGCTTAACCAGTATTCATCATTTTGAGATAGCAGAAGATGGGGTATATTGTAGTTCTAGCTGTGGGGTCATTGGGACCTAACAAGAGCTAGAAGACACTTGATGTTATTTCCTTCAGTTATACTAATTCTGATCAAAATCACTAGTCTCTCAAGGGTCAAAGTTACTCTCTTGAGGTCCCTTCTTGAATTGTACAAAGGTCTTAGTTTCCCAAGTGCCATACACCTCACTCATAGGTGTTAATATATTAGATTGAGGGAAATTCATCTTCTTGATATTATAGTATTTTTCACAAAGACATTGAATTGCTTTTAGATACATTTATTTATCATGCAGTTGTTGGTCCAGTATCAATGATGCTTAAGTCCCCTTGTGACTCAGTAATATTTTCAGGAATATAGACCTCATAATATGGTTCTCAAGTTGATTGACAATTCTATCTATTACTTCAACTTCTATAGATGAGATATTTATCCCATAACAGGCCCCAATAGTATCCAACTCCCTGAACTCTGACTCATGCCTGACTTGATGCCAGAAAAGCTGTACCTCAATCCACTACTCCACACCACCTATGACAATCCTCTGTATAAATGATATATTCTCAATAGAAAGATCATATGCACTCTACAACAGAATATTGACAACACTATTGCTAATGGAAGGAAACTAGAAGATAAAAGTTATGACAAATAGAGATATTCCTATATAGAGTTCAATAGAGTCATGCTAATGAGGATCCTGATCTCTAGTATATGCCAAGGAACTTATCATCAAGGACATGTAATGTCTCTGTTGAAGGGACTCAAATAACAGTGACATTGGGGAGTAAATGAGCAAGGTACAAATGATGTAGACTACAGCTACTTATATCTATATAGACAATAAAGCTATTTAAAACTCTGAGAATGGAAGCATGAGAACAATGCACTATTTGCATTCTAACAGTCCCTTATTCAGAAAGTCCTCAATGCAATGAAGATTGACAAAACTCTCTTCCCAAGATAGCTCTTCCCTACTCTATTCTATCACAACTCTCTACCTTGTCCCATTCTACCTCCAGTAGTCTCTATGGAGTACAACTCTACTACTGATACTATTGAATCACACATCCAAAGTTGAAGTGTATCTCCAGAGACATCACATCATGCATCAACTGAATCTAGATACACTGAATTACCTGGATCATATTAATATAATTAACAACATTCTACAACTTCTAAACTTCTCTCATCTCATATCTCCTATGGTGCAGGCCACCTAAACACCACTACTTTGGTGCAAGCAAAATAAGTGCTTCATTTTTGGTCAGAATCCTTATTCCTTGATAGAAAAAGCTTCTATTCTCAGTCTAAATTGATTATACAGACAATTTTTTTTAGATCAAAATTAACAGAGATGTCTTTTGGTGTAGCCTTGAGATTAGCCTGATTATATTATATATTCCAAATATAGAAGATACCTACTATATATAGTTAATCTAATCTAATCTAAAGCAGTAGCTACACTTTCTAGAACATGACAGTGAGAAGTATACCTCTTTGAGCTAAATGCCTGGACTTGCAACTGTGTATCCTGTGTCCTAAGACCACTCCAATAAGCATCTACCTAGTAGAATATCTGATTTTGCCACTTTTATATGAGGAAAACATTCACAGATGCAAGGGCATATGACATGTTCTCTTGCAATGTTATGAATGTGTAGTCACAGTGTTCATGGAGGTACTGCTTAACACAGCCCCAGAAGTATTTAATGATATTGAGCTCACAATAGTATTTTGTGACTACAAGACATATGTGACCTATATCTTCAATGACTTCTTGAACCAGTGACTTCTGGGCCTTGAAATCAGGCTGATATTCTAGAATGTGTTGTGCACAGCAATTAGTGCTATCTTTAGCACACTTCTGGCAGTATATCACAAGCATGTTTCTCCATAGTCCTTATTCAAGAAGCACCTCCTTCATACCTTTCTGGAGCCCAGGAAAAGTTGGGTGATTGAGAGGAAATACTATTGGCTGAATGACCTTCTGTCCCTGTGCATCAAGATACCAGCTGTTGCACATGAATACTTGCTTTCCACTAGGCTGTAAGTTCATCTGACTGACCAATAAAGCATCTTCAGCATATGCACAATGACTCTAGAAATTGTCAACTAAAATGAGAGTCTGATATCCAGGTCTATAAGTTGCCTCAAAGGCTGGAATAATTTTCTTGCAAAGCTGTTTGGATATCAGATATGAGCACAACCAGTGAAAATACAACTGTACCTGTTTCACAAAGAGCTCTCCATTCTAATATCTATTATAATTTTTGCCATATTCAAGAGTTTGACTAGCATTTTTAATCTAGCCTATTGTTGGGCATATGATATTAGACTGGTGAAGTCCATAGCCCATGTCTTTCTTCCTCAATGGTTGTTGTCCCTCTGAGAGCCAACTGAATTTTTGACTATCATTAGCTTGTGCTGTCATTTCATCAAGAGCAACAAGAACTAAGTGACATTCAACAAAAAGTTGTCCTCCTTCAAAATCTCCTTTATAAGATCTGCTAGATCAAACTTTACCAAATAATGTCATTCTCTATCAAGAGCAAGAATAAACTCCTTCTGGTGCTTCTCAACAACATTCAGCTGCTCATGCCCATCATAATAAAGAGTCTTCTTATACTCTGCATATTGAAAGTCTTCTTTGTGAAGAAAACAGTGGGTAGTGCAAAGACTGATAGTATCTGTGACCTTTTGCTGGATATGAGAGAAGAGCTCTACCTCCATATACTGCTTAAGTCTAGCAGGAATTTTATGGTAGAGAGCATCCTTGAGATATTTCTTTGCAGCAGCTGGAATCATCTCCTCCTGAGCAAATGCTGATAACTTGAATAGATTTATTGCCCATTTATTAGACTGAACATAAGATCAAAGTTCATCTTGAATTTCAGAGACTTTCAAAAGTAACTATAATTTGATGTAATTTCCCTGCTTTGACCCAAGAAGTGATTGACTTTCAAGCCACTCATGGACCCA